>JADHKQ010000014.1:0-229637 GCA_019925375.1 Sporothrix euskadiensis | reverse complement strand
AAGCAAGAAGCAAGAAGCAAGAAGCAAGAAGCAAGAAGCAAGAAGCAAGAAGCAAGAAGCAAGAAGCAAGAAGCAAGAAGCAAGAAGCAAGAAGCAAGAAGCAAGAAGCAAACAAAGCGGGCCATGAGAAAAGAGCTACAAGAAACTACGAGATAACTTGGAGACCGCCGTGCGTGCATGAAAGCGCTGCACCCTTGACAGACAGGCCTGACTTAAAGTCTGTTAGGTCTGTGTTACGACGTGGTGTGTCCAGGCCTGTTGGTTTGCCTGTTGGATTGCTGTCCATATCCATGTCGGTTTCTGCAAGGATTCGTAGCAACATGGGGGGAAGCACAATAAATAAGATTTTAAAGCCTGCCACCTAGGCTATCCAGTCGCAACAATATGCAGGGTCTTCACTGCAGCGACAAACAGACATGCGATGTTGTGTGCGTAGCTAAGGGTCCTCCAAACGTAATTCAAGAGACTGACCACTAACGTTGCGATGCGGCGTATTACGTCGTATTCCTCTGGGAATAGGGGTCTGTCTCAGGAAGCATGACCTGTTCAGGCAGAAACAATAATAAAATTCTTACCAGCAACACGGTACTTCTACGGCGAGATTGCAGTCTTCCGGTCTCGCGGTCAAGATCCGGCGTTGTACGGCGCACGACGTAAAACTAAATACTTGCAAAAACAAGAATCAACCAGAAACAAGAACTGCACTGCCGAGGTTCTACATGCATATTCGTTCATAAGACACACAGTCGTCCAAGCCGTCCCAAGATGGGAGTTTAAATGCGAGCCGACTTCTGGAACAATACGTCGTACACTGATGACGCTATCCGTTTTCCAGATGTAGTCCGAGCTCCGTATCGTCTGTGTTTTTTTTTTTTTTTTTTTAAAAACATTCCACAAACAGGTGCATTTGTATTCAGTACATTTATCTGAAAGTTTCAGCAAATTCATGCTTTCATCTCGAAATTACTTGCCTCTCTGAATGTGGCTGTGGACGGCCAAGCATCAATCACCCAGTACACACTCAGCAAAGTACGTTTTTTATTGTTCATGTCCATTCTCATTCAATGTTGTGAAATGCAACGCTAGATAGGATGCTACTACGATGGATCTTTGATAGTTATTTCTGTCTTCTTCTCTTCATTTCTTCTCGCATGTAGTTTCTACCGCACTGGGAGCAGAACGTTCTTGAAAAAGTCGCGGATCTTGGACGTGTTCTCCAGAGGCGTGACCATCGAAACGTCTGTGTCTTGTCAATAAATAATTACATGGAACGAAAGGTAGACTGATGGAAGAACGTACAGTGGTCTGGGCGGACGAGGATCATGCAGCCCTGTACGGGGTTGATGCCGTACTTCTCGTATGCGTGACCGTGGCCCGAGTTGTAGCTCTCGTCGTCAGCAAAGCTCTTGTCGAGGTCTGTTTGTGTTACTAGAGGTCTTCAAAATAGGTCTTCAAAGCAGGTCTCGAAAATACAGCCGTAACGTACTCTTGATACGCCACTTGCCTGTGGTGGGGGTAAAGACAGGTGGAATCTGCTCTTGCTGGACAGACTGGCGCTTGGAGGAGATTACGAGAATGGCCTGGACGGCGTTGTCGGCGTCGGCACCGTCGGGCGTGAGGTTCTCTATGATGGTTTGCAGCTCTGCGGCGGTTTTGTTCAGGCGGTGAGCCGCTTTCTCGTTGAGAATATCGCCGGCAAAGACCAGCAGGTGCCACTGCGCGTGGCACGGCAGCGCGCGCACCAGCTGCATCGCCTTGGCGTCGCCCATGCGCACGACCTGTGCACTCGGGAAGCGCATACCAACGGTCACAGCCGTCGCCAGCTCTTTTTCTGTGTCGGTGGGAGGCGACACGAGAACGGATCCGTCGTACTTGGTGGACTGGCCGGCTGTGAAGCGGCCCGCCTCGACAAACTTTTGCGAGAACATTTCCGCGGTGATGCCGTTGGCCTGGCGGTAGGTGGACGAGAAGAGCTTGGTCCAGTAGCGGTCAAACTCAATGAGGTCGTGCGCGGTCTGGCGTCTTTCGGACACATATGTGTCCAGGATGGAGGGCGGCATGGTCTTGTTGAGCACGCCGGCCAGCTTCCAGCCAATGTTGTAGCCGTCCTGCAGACTGACATTCATGCCCTGGCCGGCCTTGGGCGAGTGGGTGTGGCAGGCGTCGCCCGTCAAAAACACGCGGTTGGCCTTGCTAAAGTGGTCGGCCAGGCGCTGGCCAATCTTGTAGGCGGACCACCAGGCGGTCTCGGCAATCTTCATCGAGTACGGCTGGAAGATGGCCACGGCCTTGTCGATGAGTGCCTGCAGCGTGACGTCTGCCACGGCCGTGCTGCTGCCGAGCTCAATGTAAAAACGCACCAGCGCACCGCCCTCGCGGGGGATAATCATAAGATTGCCGTTCTCGGTCTGGAGGACGGCCTTTTTGCGGATGTCGGGGAAGTCTGTCTGCACATAGACGTCCATGACGCCCCAGACGGCGTCGGTGCTGTCGCCGACCATCTTGTAGCCGAGCGAATGCCTAACCGCACTGTGCGCGCCGTCGCAGGCCAAAACGTACTTGGACTTGAAGATGCGCTCCGTCTTGTCCGCCATGACCACAGCTGTCGTGACACAATTGGCATCCGCATCCTGTGCCCTGCTTTCATCCACTTGCACGCCCTGCACCTCGGCACCATACAGCATCTCGAGGCGGCCGGTGCGGCGCTGAATGTCCTCTGCCATGAGGCCGTTGACGCGGGCCTGGTTCAGAATGACATGGGGCTGGTGGCTCAGGCCCTTTTCAAGATCGGCTGCGTAGTTTGTGCGGCGGATGCCTTTTTTGCTGTTGCTGTTGCTGTTGCTGTTGCTGTTGCTGTTTCCGTTGCCGTCGCCATCTTTGTTGGCCGACGTCCAAAACGACAGCTCAAGAACGTGGTAGGCCTCCTTGAGCATGTCCTCCGAGATATCAAAGCTCTCAAAGATCTCCACGGTGCGGCACTGCACGCCGTCGGCCTGGCCGTGTTCGAGCGGACCGGATCGGCGCTCGACAATCTTGTAGTCGATGCCGCAGCGGGCAAGCCACATCGCCGCGCAGAGGCCGGCCGAGCCGCTGCCGCAGATGAGAACGTCGACCTGCTCTTCCATGGGGAGGCTCTTGACGGTCCTGTTGACTGTGTGTGTGGGAAGGAATAAAAAGATGGAAGGAAAGAAAGGAAAGACAAAGAAAGGAATAGGTCAAGTTCGTAAGGGTACAACACGAAAGACGAGAGAAGGCAAAGAATAGGTAAAGTATTTATATAAATAGACGGCAGACAGCAGATGGCAGATGGCAGATGGCAGATGGCAGCTACCACAAGCTCTAAATAACATATAATGCGGGGAAGCCGGCTGCGATGCTGTCTACCCCATATCCGTAGTCGTACAGAGGCACCCCATGGGGCAGATCAAATGAAAAGCCCGGTTTCTGGTGAATTTGAGTAGCCGAAACAAAATAGGCCGAAACAAAACAGGCCGGAAATCGAAAGCGAGGAAAGTACGGAGTAGCAGGTCCCCCATCCGGAAACGGCCCCACTGTCAGCTCAAACTGTCGATTGCCTCGGAAGCCGCCACCTGGGGCACAAGACCAAAACATCACTAATAAGGCAGGTCCCCCACCCGGACCTTCCGTCTACTGCCCTACTGCAATGGTGTCCCCCCACAATCAATTCCGACTGCACTTCCCCAGTCTTCATTTATCAACGATTATCCATCATGGGAGCATCTCCGCCGCGACCTACGCCGCAGCGGAAGAGGCAGGGACATGACTGCCCCATGTGCGACAAGACGTTCGACCGAAAAGACCACCTGACGCGACACGTGGCATCGCGTACGTTGTATTCACATTCCTAGCGATGGGCATCTATACTCATCTATACTCCGTACTCATACACTGAATGACTGACACACCTAGATTTGAATACACGCAATCACGCCTGTCCAAGATGCCCGAAGCGGTTTAATCGAAGGTATGTTGCCACTTTCGTTGTATGCCACACATCCGCCCGCCTGTCTGCCATCTAACGATTTTAGGGACCTGCTGGCCCGCCACATTGCAAACCACAACCATGGGTTGCCCTCCAACAATGGCAATGATGCATCTCTTGACACACCACGGAGCCGTCCGCGCGGACCTAACCGTGCTTTGCAGGCCTGCGAGGCTTGCGTGCGTGCCAAGACAAAGTGCAGCAACCGACGGCCCTGCCAGCGGTGCGAGGCGCGTGGTATAGCCTGTCGAGGTCGAGAGAACAGAAGGAGCAGTAGCCGGGCGTCATCTACGCAGGCGATCGATGGGGATGAAGGTGGGGGTGGGGATGGGGATACATTCTCCGTACCACCTCCAGCGGCGGCAGCAGAAACTGCCACCCCTCTCCCTGCCACATCATCTACAGACATTTTTCATACGCTGTGGAACTTTGCACCGGGTCTTGGAGGTCCTGGCGGTCCTGGAGGCCCTGGCAGTCCTGGCGGCCTGGGCGATCAGGATCCGTATGCGCTGCCGTTTGGCGCAGGGATAGGGATGCACGATTTCATGGGCGCTTCACCATCGGACGAAACGATGTACTGGGACAACTTTGATCTCGCACCCACCGACCTGTTTGGGATGAGCATCAACCAGAGTATGGGCCACGACGTGAATTTTGCGTTCAACGTCGGCGCCACCGTCGACGATGCGATGCAGCAGCACATGGGATCAGAGCCGACAGTGGGGCCAGCAGTTGTAGCTGATGCTGCCGCCGCCACCGGGCACGATGAAATGGTCGAGCCAACGTCCGACCCAGCGGTACCGCGTCATACGGCGCTGTCACCGCTCTCACCGGCAGCCGTCGCTTCGGGCCACAAGGCATACCAGAGATCACCGTGGCAGTTTGATCCTGTGGCGCAAGACCATGCCTACGCGGAGAGCCAGGCGCTGTCGGTGGACGAGCAGATGTTGGAGAGACAGCTGCGTGCTGAACAGCAGAATGCACAGCAACGAACACGCCCGCCATCGCTGCCCCGGCCCATGGATGCCACAGCGCGTGACGCTATTCTGGCCATGGCCATTGCGTTTTCCAAGACAACGACCTCGATCCGCTCGTTCCCGTCGTGCGACCTCCTCAATATCTTTGTCAAGGCCTATTTTGTGCGCGAGGCGGCGCGGCCCGATCCGTGGATCCACGCGCCGACTATCCACGCAGGAGGCGGAGGCCAAGACAACGACAGATGCCGGACCGAGCTGCTGGCTGCGCTGGTGGCCGGTGGCGCGACGCTGTTTGCACCGCCCAAGGTGTGGAAGATGGGCCTGGCGCTGCAGGAAGTCGTCAAGCTGGCCATCCGCAGTGCCGTCGACAACGACAACCGGCTGACGCGCAACCTGCAGGTCTTCCAGGCGTTTGTGCTGTGGGTGGAGATTGCGCTGTGGAGCGGGCACCGGCGCAAAATGGAGATGGGCGAAGGCTTTGCCTCGAGTATCATCACGATGCTCCGTCGCGCTGGTGTGTTCCATCAAGGATACTATGCGCCACTGCTTCTGCCAGAACCAGGACCCGCGGATAGCCAGACATGGCTGCACTGGGTGCGCCAGCAGTCGTTCAAGCGACTCGCTCTTCACCTGTTCATGACGGAAATGCGCGCCTCCATTGCCTTTAGCAGGAGCCCCATGATCTCCGTCGCCGAGCTGTCGTTTGGCCTGCCAGCGGCGCGCGACGTCTGGGGTGCATCGGACGCCCATGAGTGGAAAGCTCTCTACCTTGCCAAGCGACAAACAAGCACCTCGTTGACCGTCGTGGATGGCATGTACAACACGAGCCGCCTCGTGGCCGAGCGCGACGGCATCGATCTCGGCCTCAGCTCGCTGGCGATCCTCTATGGCTTCTGGTGCCCCGTATGGGCATACCTTGATGCACGAGCTATGTCCTACCTGGCCAACACTTCTGCTAGTAACGCGGCCGCCGGAGCCGCGCGGCGTCAAGAGCTGCACCATGCCATCCAGATCACGTCGCTCAAACTACGCTCACTTCATGCCTTGTGCCCCGAGGGGCAGCTTGTCAGCGAGCTTCTCATGATGTCGCTGCATGCCTCCTTTGAGGACATGCAGCGATTTGCCGGCCGCTATGGCGTCGAAGAGTTCAAACAAGCGCTCCCAAGACTGCAAGAGTGGACGCACAGCGACGACCAGTACTACACGGCCGCCTGGCACGCGGGCCAAGTCCTGAGGGCGGCCCGTGGCTTTGCGCCGACGCATCTGCGCGGCTTCCCGGCGGTGGCGGTCTACCAGGCCTGCCTGACGCTGCTCGTCTTTGCCGTCTTTGCCAGATTCAGCACCCATCTGCCAGAATCAGACTCGGCTCCTTTCATTCTCCTCAATGGCGAAGAGACGATGGATGTGCGCACGTATCTACGGACGGGCCATGGCCGACCCCGTTTGCTAGTCTCGGGCCAGCCTCGAGAATTGAGCAATCCGGTCGTCATTGCTACAGTTATGGATGAAACCTTTCGCAGCAATTATCCGTCCTCGGCGGACTCTCTACCGCCGTTGCTGGACAGTCTGGCCAACTTGATGCGTGACATTTACAAGACCTTTGCAGCGGAGTAATGTCCGCGAATTATCTTGAATAAATATAACAAACTATAACGGTTCAATAATTTTAATTCAAATCAAGCTGTAATAGAAGGCGAAAAACATCATCTCCTCCCCTGCCAATCCACAGCCGTCTCTGGGTGTCGGGCACCGGCGCTAAGCACCCCAGCACATGCGGGCGCAGGACAGCACAGGCGAGCACAGGATGCACTGCCTGCGCTCTCCTGTGCTTCCCTGTGCTTCCCTGTGCTGCCTTGTGCTCGTGCTGGCCGTGCTGGCCGTACCAGCCGCGCTGCCCGTGGTGTCGACGCCACCTTCGTTACTTGCGCTACAATAATAGTGTAGTTAAGGGGGGAAGCAAGGGAAATGACAAAAGAATGAGAAATTTCGCAAGGGAGCACAGCACTGGTCGGAATAGGCCTGAGAGTGTAAATTGATGGGGCAGCCATGCATATGCAGGATGGGGATGTTGCAGGAAGAGAGCGGGAAAAGGAAAAAAAAAAGGAAACAGGCAGAAAAGGATGGGACCAATAGGCTCTGGTCGCGCGTGTGTCCGAGTCAGTCGGCCTCGTGGGTTTTTGGGGGAAAGGGGGGAAAGCAGGGGCGTCGGCGAATGTGATGTAAATTACACAAGACATGAGGTGATGCTGCTGCAGGTCGACGGGCGCACAATGCAAGAGTAAACGAGAAAAGAGAAGATGATTGAAAAGAGGTTCAAAAATGAATGCTCAGAAATACCCAGGGAAGGGGCACGAAAAAGGAGGAACTACGATGCAGAACGTGTCTTCCTATGCTGGGCCTTCCTGCTGGGATGAGACACACAACTACGGAGAAAGGACCGTGTGTTCTTTTCTGTTTGAGCAAGAGCGCCATGCAACGGAAAATGTTCTGGAAGGAAGGATCGTGTGCGCGCTTAAAAAGAAGGAAGAGTAGCGAAGAGAAGGAAAGGAAGGAGCGGAAGAAGAGGAAGGAAGGAACAGTTGAGGGTGTGAAGAGGCCTCTCCCAGACCCAAGAGAACTACGCGCCACCACAGTGCAGGGTCGCCCCAAACATGAGAACGCAGCAGAAAACGTACCAGGAGCGTCATCGATACTTTTGTTTTCCAGGGTGTCTGTTTTGCGTCAGAACTACAATGAACATTCCCTTTTCTGAAGGAGCAAAATGCGGATGAGAAAGAGTATCGCATCCCATTTTATTTTAGAAAAAAAAAAAAGTGAAACATATAAATTGTTGCTCTGTACCATGAAGAAATCAAAATAAAATCCAGAAAGCCTCAGAGCTACACAGTACAAGACAATGGAATGCAGAAACCACATTTGAAAACAAATTTGGGTATCGATTACGTCGGCTCGACGCGAAACAAAACATTGGGAAAGACAATGGGTATTTTTTCAGGCCTCTCTTTTTCTTCGTTTCCATCCTCTGCCTCCTCTTCGTGCTCTTCCCCCTCTTCCTTTCCTTTCTTCCCAGCCTTTTCTTTCTCTGCCTCGACGAGCAGTACAAGCTGGTCCCGCGCTACAATCATGGTCTTGGCCAGCGGATGGTCGAGGGTGCTGATGCTCTCGAAGCCGCGCAGCGTATCGTGAGTGATGTCGAGGCTGCTGTGGACATCGCCCAACAAATAATGCCCCTTAGCAAGCTCAATGAGTGTGGCGATGCGGTCCGGGTGGTACTTGCCGCGGTGCGAGGCCATGACCATTTGGCGATTTGTGACGTCCAGCAAGATCTCAACGGCTTCGTGGGGGCGGTCCTGCGCGTTGAGTACGCAGGCGAGCGTGTGGCGCCCGAACAGCGTGCCGATGTGGTTGTCGGTGAGCGTGCGGTCGGCAATGGTAAGGCCGTCGCGCAGCAGCAGCTCGGCCTTTTTGTGGTTCCCGCAAGCGCTCTGGACGATGGCGGTGCTGACCATGGCAAGTAGTGTAAAAGGGTGCTCACGGCCAAACTGGGCGCGGCGCGTGGCGAGGATGGCGTCTATGGTGGCGGGGGCATCACGAAAGGGTGCGCCGCCGAGCAGCGCGGCTATGCGGCAGATGTTTTCCTTGGCGAACAGCGTGCGCTCGTGGTCGGGCCCGTGGACCTGCGTCATGCCGTTGGCGGCGCGGCAGTGCAGCCCGTAGGCGCGCTTCAAGTCGGCCGGCGTCCAGAATTTGGCGACGTTTGATCCCAAATGGTCGAGCGCATCCAGGGTGTCTGGGTGGTCGGGCCCGAGTTTCGCCTCGAGGCCATCCACGGCCTGCTGCAGCATCGGCAGGGCGGCTGTGTACTGGCCGAGCTGAAACAGCGTGTGGCCGAGGCGGCCCATGGTTCGCAGAGTGTCAGCGTGGTTCGGGCCGAGGGACTCGATGCACGTCTCGAGGAGGGCCATCTCCAGACGCTTGGCGTCGGGGCCTCTACTTAAGTTGAAGTAAATGGTCGACAGGAACACAACGGCCTGGCGCGATTTGTTGTGCTCGCGGCCGAGGTGCTGATGCAGAAACGCGACGACTTCCGAGAGGAGAACCTCGGCCTCGGCCCAGGCGCCGCTTCTGGTAAACACGTAGCCGAACTTGGTGAGCATGCGGACCCGTTCGACATCGACGGCTGGCAGCAAATTGTGCACGGTAGCGCTGGGCTTTTTGGGGCGCAGGCGGGCGATTTTTGCGCGGCATTGCTGCACATGGTCGACATGCGCGTGCAGCTGGATGTGGAACAGGTCGTCGGCAACGGTCGTGCCCAGCGGCGGCAGTAAGATCGAGGCAGCGAGAACACGGCCTGCGACGTCAGCCCAGAGCATCTGCTCGGCGAGCTCGGAGCGTTCGCGGGCCCAGCGGTGCACAATGGGGTGCATAAAATACGTGTTGTTGCTGCTGTTGTAACTGAGCAGTGACATCTGCTCCAACTCTTTCAGGGCGGCGCGGATGCGGTCGAGCGAGTCGTCGTGGGAACCGGTCAACCGACCATCGCGGATCATGGCCGGTAGGGCCTCGGGGCCGCGGTGCATAAAGACCATCGTGAGAAAGGACTGGCCCCAGCGATGCATCCAGTGGAGAAGAGCAAGGGGGTAGCGATGTCGCGCATGGGCTGGCTTTTTGGGTGGTTCCTCATCCGTGGCTTCGCCTTTGCTTTGTTGTTCTGCCTCCAATGCCGCATTCTTCACGGCCCGCGAGAGGATCTCGGGTGAGATGGTCTCCCAGTGGAAAAACGCAAATGTGTTGAGCAGTTGTGTGGCGTCGCTGGCCTCTTCGGAATCCTTGGCAATGAGCCGTTGGTAGCACAGCTCCCACGTGGCGTACACTGTGTCGTTGCCGTCGTGGTCCGCTGCCTGCGTCTTGGAATTGCGAATGCGGCGCCAGCTCCGGTCAAAGTAGCCCGGGTACTCGCCAAGAGTGCATAGTTTGTCGCGGATGGCTGCTCCGGCATGGATGATGGCAAGTGCAAGAAAACCCAGCGTCTCGGCGGTCTTTTCGGCCAGATGCTCGAGTTTCTTGTCCCAGGGCGGAGTATGCGACGATGCTTTGAGTAACAAACTTGTGGCATCATTAAAGTCGAGCCCCTGAAAGTTGTAGTGGCCCGGCCCGACGTTGCCATGAAGTGTGTGTGTCGGATTCTTGGTCGTGATGAGAATGCTTCCCCGGTTCCCCCTAGGGAAGTATTTCTCAAGCTTCACGGCGGGATCGTCGGCGTTGTCAATGATGAGCAGCCACGTATGCGGTAGGTTCGACAGCCAGTGTAGCGCTGTGGCCACACTCTTTTCACGCTTGGCATAGTCCTTGGCCAGCCCACCCAGCGTTTGCTTCAGGCGGTCCTCCGTGCTGGCATCGACCCAGAACACACCCCAGAAGCTGTCCCGGTTGTCGTCGGCAAATTTGCAACAGAACTGTGTTTTTCCAGACCCGCCTAGGCCGTGGATGACGAATCGCCGCTGCTGCCGTTTCGAAAGCCCGGGTGAGGGCACGAGAAACGTTCGTAGATCTTGCAGCAATGTCTCGCGGCCGGTAAAGATGCTGCTCACCGACTGAGGCGTGTCAAAGTGCTCATTCGTCGACGACTCATAGATCGACGCAGCTGCTAGGTCTGTCGATGCCTTGAGTTCTCGCAGGGCGTGCACCATTGCCGCATCGTACTGGTGGCCGCCGGGAAGAGACCCGATGCCGGCCACGTTGGCCATTTCGGCGAGCCCCGATTGGATGCTTCCACCGAGTTCCCGGAGGTCGTCGGTGAGATTCTGGAAAGACTGTGTATGCTGGTCGTTTTGGTCCTTGATGACCCTCGTATCGTTCATCGTGACATAGGAAAAGAGGAGGTGCAGGCCCTTGCCATACGTGTCGAGTTGGCTCCGGCACCGACGCAGCTCGTCGCTGTACTTTTTCCGCCGCGTAACCTTGTCGTACGCATCGCGGAATCCGCCTTTCTTGCCGTTATTCTCACAAACATGCTCGACAATCGTCACCAGCTGGGTCACCACCTGGTCGCAGTTCTGCATGTTCTTGCGCAGCTCACCCCACAGCCCGTCCGCCGTGCCATCTGCCTTGTCGTCGGGCGGCGACGGTGCTGAAAAGGTGTCCTTGATCACCATGCATACGCTGCGCAGCGACTCGACCTCGTCGGCGAGGCTCTTTAGTTCCTGGTCGATGCTCGATAGGTCGTGGTTGAACGCGCGGATCTTGTGCACGATGCGGAAGCACACATCGGCAATGCCCAGCGCGCTGGCTGCGATCGAAAGCGGGTCCATCGTGGAGGAGGCCGATGCGATCTATCGATCGGTAACCGGACGGCGTGATGTTGTCGCGGGATAGTACAAGGACGACGAGAATGGTTCGAGAATGGTTTGATGGATAAAGAAGACGGCAAAGATAATCTGGGAGGCAAAATCGAAAATGGTCAAAAGGCCATCACCACAGCAAACGGAAAGAACGGGAAGAGCGGGGAGCAGGACCAGGCAAGCAAGGCACAACGACCAAGGACCGTGCGGGAAGGGAGGGAAGGAGGGGGTGACGATGTGCCGTAGGCGCAGGACCAGCCTCTCTTCAGCCGCAAGTACACGGCGTCTACACAGAGCGAAAGCATGGCGAATCAACTCAAGAACCGCAATCCAATGTGGTGTTCCTACACATGGCTCGTTATTGGTCCAAGTCTTGTGGGACTTGCGTTTCTTTTCTCTGCTGGACATGGTTCATGACCTGGGAGTGCGACGTAGCGATGCCTTTTCGAGCCGATCCAACCCTACCAAGCCCAGTCATGATTGGCACTGCTGCTATCAACAGTCGTATTGCTTGGGCAAAAGTGCAGAATTGGCGTCGGGGCGCAGCCCCCCCAGTCCATATCACGCCAATCACACAGGATTTGACTGGGTAGGATTGACCAGATGTGACAACGGGGAGTGCTCCTTTGTTGGTTGTTGGTCCCCTGTTACAATACCCCCTAGATGGCAAGGCGTCTTCTGCACACTCATGTTAAATAGGAGACGGCCCTCGTGCTCCTGAAATGTCGCTGGCTGTTGGCGGCATTTAACGTAGTGAAAAAGAATACAGACGACGAATCTCGACATTAAACACCGCCAACAACGCCACCAACAATATTCAAATCGCACAATGGGCGTCTGGTCCGTTCTCCATCCCCTGTCCCTCGTCACGGAGACGGCCTGGTCGACGCAGGTCGTCATCGCGATACTCGCCGTCTTCCTCGCACGGCGATCATGGACAGCGGCACAACAACGGCACCACGACACACTGAGTGCCGAGCAGCTCGCTCGGCAACACGACTGCGCACCCCTGAAACCATGGAACGCCAAATGGCCGCTCGGCCTCGACATGCTCTTCCAAGCGGTCAAACACTCTCGTGAGGGACACATCCTCAAGTTCATGGTCGGTGTGACAGATGCATGGGGCACAACGTTTGCACAGCACCTACTCGGCGCGCGTGGAATCCTGACGATCGATCCGGCCAACATTGAAGCCCTGCTGTCGACCCATTTCGAGGATTTTGGACTTGGTCTGCGTGCTCCCACGTTCCACCCACTGCTCGGGAGCGGCATCTTTACTCAGGACGGCACTGCGTGGAAGACGTCTAGAAAACTGCTGCGGCCGTTGTTTTCGTCGTCGTCCTCCTCCCGCGACCTCGATCCCAACTTCAAGACCGTCCAGCGGTGTGTGGACGAGCTTGCTGCGTCCATCCGCCAGGGTGGCTATCCTAATGATAGCGACGGTGTTGTCGACCTTCAGGCACGCTTTTTCAGGCTCACATTCGAAACCACACTTTTCCTCCTCTTTGGCGATATATCCGGCGGCGCTGACGCTGATGCCAACACCGAAACTGGATGGCGCCGTGTCACCAGCCAGGCCGCCAAGTTTGCCGAGGCCTTCACCACGGGCCAGGACTACCTTGCACACCGCGGCCGCCTCGGTGCCTACTACTGGCTGCTCAACAGCCGGGAATTCCGGGATGCATGCCGCACCTGTCACCGCTTTGTCGACGAGGCCGTTGACAACGCTCTGCGGAATCTGGGGGATGACCAAAACGAAAAAGAGAGCTACGTGTTGATCGACGCCCTCGCCCGCCAGACGCAGGACCGCCGCGTGCTGCGTGACCAGATACTCAACGTGCTGCTTGCCGGTCGCGACACCACGGGCTGCTGTCTGACGTGGACGTTCCGCCTGCTGTCCCGGCATCCGGCTGTCCTCGCAAAGCTGCTCGACGAGATTCAGTCTGTCTGTGGGATTGGGGCGGACTCAACACCACCAACCAAAGCACAGCTGCACCACAACTTGCCCTACCTGCGACAAGTGGTCAAAGAAGTCCTCCGCCTTTATCCGTCTGTCCCTGTTAACTCCCGCGAGGCCGTGCGCGACACCGTGCTTCCCGTTGGTGGCGGCCCTGATGGCCGATCTCCTATTCTCGTGCGCGCCGGCGAGGGCGTCGGCTACTGTGTCTACGCGATGCACCGCCGCAAGGACATCTACGGACAGGACGCCGACGTGTTCCGGCCCGAGCGCTGGGACGAAGAGCGGCTGCACAACATTGGCTGGGCGTATCTGCCTTTCAATGGCGGACCGCGGATCTGCCTGGGCCGTAAGTCGTTTCCTCCACGACACCATACGATATATCGTTACTAACTGTCCCACAGAAGAGTTTGCCCTCGTCGAGGTGTATTACACCGTTGTGCGGCTGATCCAGCTGTTCCCAAACATTACTGCACCGGCTGGCGAGCCAGACGTGCACGTCGGCGACGAACGGCAAACCTTGACGCTGGTCGTCTCGTTGGCCGATGGCTGTCGTGTAACAATGAAGCCAAAGGGTATTGATAAATAGAACGGGGTGGACTCGTAAAGAGGTGAGGCTTTGTATTGACGTTTTGGGAGTTGGTGCTGAAAGGCGTTACTTATATCGTACATCAAAGATTGAGGATCACATAAAAACTTGTAAACATATCACCGCGTCTCCTTCCGACTACTTCTTTTCTGGAGACGCTTTGCACTCCACAAGACTGTCAACCGTCGCCATGACGGTCTCATAAATGGGCCGCGGCCGCCACCCCAATTTGTCTTTGGCTTTGGCGTTGCTCGCCACCCTCACCGCCCCCAGCAGTGGCACCACATTGCGCGCCTTGCTGTCAAACAGCGCCACCGTCGGCACCATCCAGTTGGGCGTCGTCAGCACGGGCACGCCGCGTTCCTTGGCCAACCGGGGGCGCTCTTTGCGAATCGACGCCGCGATGCTCTCGAGAGATGTCGGCCGGCCGTCCGCCACCGCCAGAAACCGCTCACCGCTCACCGTCTCATACGACGCCAGCATCGCCCGAATGTGCAGGTCCGCGAGATCCCGTACGTCTACCATGCCAAAGTACAGCTGCGGTATGAACCGCGTGCTGCCGTCGAGCAGACTGCGGACAATCGCGACCGAGGGCGAGGGCTGTGCGCCGGGCAACACGGGGCCAAACGTGCCGACGGGGTTGATGACCACGAGTTCGAGTTTGGTATCACATTCTGGAAGGGTTTTGACGTACTCCCACGCAGCACGTTCGGCCAGCATCTTGCTCTTGTGGTAGGCCGGCAGCGACGGGCCGTTAACGGACCAGTCCTTTTCGGTAAAGAGCCGGTTCGCGTCGAGCGGGTGCCCATAGCCAATGGCGGCGAACGACGACGTCAGAATCACCCTCTTCACTGACGTCTCGCCATTAGTGCCGGCTTCATGGGCAGCACGGAGCACGCGCAGGGCCCCCTCCCGCGCCGGCACAATCAGTTCATCCTCAGATTTGGGGTCCTTGGCCGGGAACGGCGACGCCACATGGTGGATGTACGTGCAGCCACGGACGGCGTCCGCCCAGCCGTCGTCTGACATGAGGTCGGCGGCATACAAGGCTAGCCGGTCGAGGTGGCTGCTGGCGTCGGCACCAGCAGACGAAAACGCCGTCGAGAGGCTGTTGCGCACATCTGCCTCGCGTGCGGGACTGCGCAGGGTTGCGCGGACTGTGTAGCCAGCCGCGAGCAACTAGAGGATGAGATGAGAGGCGATGAAACCAGAGCCGCCCGTGACGAGGATGACTGTTGATGCGTTGTTGGTTATTCTGTTGGTTGTGGAGGGGGCGGTGGCTTCGGATGCTGGAGAACCTGATGCTACGACGGACTGAGGAGCTTCAGGTGAAGGTGTCTCTGCTGAAGGCTGGCCCTCCTCTTTTGAAAATGTTGGGTTCATGTCGTGTTGCAAACTTGTGTAGCTCATGTCTCAGGTTACATTAAGGTTTAGAATAAACGATTTTGCTAGGAACCTATGAAAGAAAAGGGGGGGCTTATCATGGAGTGCATGGCTACGCCACGAACTCGTTGCCTGGATTGATAGGCTCGTCACCTTCTCCACCTTCTCCATTCCTATTGTCGATCTAGCAGACGTAAATATAGGCCAAGTTATTATCTAGGGTGATAGAATATACCACGTTTTCCACTCGGTCGGGATGCGGCTCGCTTGTCTTTATGATATACCACCCGAAAAACCTCATTGGGAATTTCCTTCTTTGGACGTGCACCTGTGCCGTCCCTGCTCCAGCCTGCTTAGCGGATGTGCTCGCATGTGCTCCCCTGTGCTCACTGTGCTCCCTGTGCCCGCTGTGCCTGCTGTGCCTGCTGTACCTCTATGGCTGCTGTACCTCTATGGCTATTCCCCTCATCTTTTTTGTTACCTCGGCCACCTGCCGCTCCTCTTCGCCTCTCTTACTTTCCTCTTATTATATTATTATTTGTTGTAAAGACGCACTTATCCCGGAGGGCAAGAGGTCTCTGCTAGGTGATCAGGCTAGGGGAGGGCTTGTTCTGGTAAAACAGTGATAAGGTGTAACAGCTGAACAATATCAACAGTATGAGGGGAGTGGTGATTGTATGCAATGAGGGCACAGGAATACAAGTTCATGTAGGTTTGTATTTCAGACAATCGGTAGCAGGAGGGCAGCCTTTAGTCCTATATATATCTAGCTAATACACAATATCTTGTGAGACTGGCAGAGGGGGCAAGGCGCATTTGGGTGGCCAGTGATCGGATCGATCCCACCTTGATCTAACGGTTCGAAGCGGAGGGCCCCAGTGGACTGTCATCGCTTTTAAAGGACAACATTTCTAAAGCCAGCAAGTCCCTCGCTTCTGACGACAGCGGGTCCGTGGGCGTTGAGGTGTTGTTTAAACTTCTCGAGGGCGACAACACGCACTATTTAGTGAAACCTAAAACCCGTCCTTTGTCGGAAGGCACCTGGCTGGCCAGCAATCTAATCTAACCCTCTCTTGCGGATCCCGGGCAATGGTAGCGGCTGCGGCACGTCCGCCAGCAATGCGGCCGGGTACGGCCCGCTGGCGCCAGACTTGGCAGGGGTGCATTTGTTTTGTGCGACGATGCTGGCGGCGCAGCCGTGGAAGAGCAACCCGGCGGTCGTGCCGATGCCATGGACGCCTGTCAGTGCGCCAACTCACCTCAAGGTCGGCTTCCTGTACGACGACGGCATCGTGCACAACGCGCCGCCCGTCGACCGGTGCCTGCACGAGGCGGCGGCGCGGCTGGTCGCAGCGGGCCACGAGGTGGTGGAGCTGGGCGCGGACTGGGCGCGCATCCACCGCGCGGCGGCCGGTGTGGCGTAAAAAATGTACACGCAGGAAGGCGGCGTGGGGCTCAAGGCGGAGCTCGAGGCGTCAGGTGAGCCGCTGGTGCCGCGTACGTGCACGGGCTGGACGGAGCGGCGGCTGACGCCTATGGAGATCTGGCTCAACCACCGCGACAAGAAAAAGCTGCGGCAAGAGTACGTGGTCGCGTACCATGCGCTGGGACTGGACGCTGTGGTCGCGGCGCCGATGCCGCACCCGGCGCCGCCGCACGGCGAGTACATTACGTCGGCCATTTCGGCGGTGTACAATGCGCTGGACATACCGGCGACCATCATTCCGTTTGGACGCGTGTCGCCCGACGACGTGGCGTCGCCGGCGTGGTACGCCGAGACGCCGTACGCCGACATGCCCGATTGTCCGTACGACCGTTACGATCCCGGCATGAAGCGGCTGTACACGGGCCCCGACGTGTTTGTGAATGCGCCACTGGGCCTGCAGATTGTGACGCCGCCGCTGACAGAGGAGTACTGCGTGGCCGTAGCGGAGGTGATGGACGGGTTGTTGAATGGAGAGTAGAATTGAGCAGAATTGATTGTGTATCTAGTAGCAAGGGAGAACAGTAAAAGCATCCACAATAGAATCTAAGCAGCGTGCGCCTCCTCCTCCTGTTCCTCCTTGGGTATAGGCTTGCCGTGCAGCCACGGGTGAAAGTACATTTGGTCGGGCGTGAGCCGCATCTCGGGCTCCCAGGTCAGGCACAGCTCGAGGAAGCTGATGAAGCCGGCCTTTTGCTCGCCGTCGACTGTCGTGACCCGGTCCGCCAGAGATTTTGTCGGCGGCAAAGGCACCGCTCCCTGCCAGCTGCCGTCGTCGCCCCAGTATTTGCTGCTCGCCATACTCTTGTCGCGGAACTCCTTGGGTGGCGGTCCGAGCAGAGCCGTCATGGCCGCCAGGTGGTGGGCGTTGTTTGCTTCGCTGTCATTGGCCGCGTACACGTCAAAGAGACCTGTGGGCTCCAACAGCGACCACGCGAGCACGCCCATGCTCCACAGGTCCACGGCCGGTCCCCACGGCATTCCGAGGATCACCTCTGGTGCACGGTATTGCAACGGCATGGCAATGCCCATGTGCTCTTTACCGATGCGTGCCTGGCCGAGATCGCTAATCGTCAAGGGGCCGGCGCCACCCAGGACATACTGCGAGACTTGTGTGACGCGATCGCCGACAATTTTGCGTGGAGAGGGTTTCGTAAACTCGTTCTCCTCAGTCACGGTCAGGATGGCGTCGTCCGTCATAGCGATCAACAGGTTGTCGGCGTGGAGGTCTGCTATTAGTCGATGCTCAAGTCACGAGAAGAAAGGAACTAAAGAACGGAACCCACCTGTATGGATAATGTCAGCCTCGTGGAGGAGTGACAGTCCCATCAAAGTTTGTAAAAGTGCCTGCGTTACGAAGATGGTCGGACATTCTCTGTACCAGCCACAAAAGGACAGGAAGCGTAGGCGAAAGCGAACAATAAAAAGTCAAACTCGGCATATCCCAATGAGAAAAACAAAAATCACAGAAAAATACCAACCACAAAAAGGTATTGAAACATGACGTTGTGGCCAAAAGAAGACTGTCTTGCCTGTCTTGTCGCAAAGTAAATATAGAACGATGAAAGACAGTGCGTACGTACTGTGCGCAAACTGGTATATACTGTATACTGCTGCTTCCCAGTTCGGCTGCAAGCTCTTTCGTGGTTGCCCGGCAACGCCTTCCTATTTACCCCAGGCATGTCCGTGTCCCAGCAGGGCTCCACTTGCCGCTCCTGCTTGTCTCTGCCGGGCCCAAGGGTAAGACAGCTTCCCTGCCCATTGCTCCTTCCCTTTTGTCCCTTGTTTGCACCGCATTGCATTTGGTGGGAAAGTACGACGTAAACAAAAGCATCGACAATCGCGATTTCGACCTTTTACCATTCGGCACTTCTTTTCGACTTCCAACAATCGACAACCACCACCAAACTCGACAACAACAGCAACAACGACCGCGGCAACACGACGTCGCCATCAACAAACAGCAAGCAGCAACCACGGCCCTTTCAGGATACCCCTTTTTGGCCATCAACAACAAATCGATGGCTGCGCTTTCCTGAACATCAACAAACACAGCATACGTTATTTTTGCTTTCGTCCTTTTCACCTTTGCTCTTTCTATCTTTCCTTTCCTACCGCGTTCCTGCTTCTTTTCATCAGTCAACATGGAGCCTGCATCCCCGCCTAAGAGAATGACGCGTGCACGCGCTGCCACAAAGGCAGCAACAACCTCCGACAGCGCATCCACGACGGCGTCATCGCGAGCCAAATCCACAACAGCCTCGTCTCGAGCAAGAACATCTACGGCCACAGCGACGACGGCATCCGCTGCTGCCAAACGCAAACTCCACGCCGAAGACATCGAGACCGACAACGAACAGGACGAGCTGGGCCTTGACCGTCCTCAACCTGCTGCCACAATGCAGAAAGTCGTCCGTGCTGCCCGTGGCCGGCCCAGGAAGGTCGTCGAGGCAGAGCCTCAGACTGCAGCAACAGCAGCTCCTGCAGCTCCTGCAGCACCGCGTCCGCGTGGACGGCCCCCGACAAAGAAGGCACCCGTGCCTGAGGCAGCCAGACCGTCGTCACGGCTGTCGACCGCAACAGCTACTACGACAACAGTTCCTATAGCTCCGGCTGCACGCGCACCGAGAACAAAAAAGACAGTCACTCTGGCCGACGACGCGTCTGAAGAGCCAGCCAAGAAGCGCGCCACGCGTGCCCGGGCCACATCGGCGACCGTCAGCTCGACGGCGGCCGCTGCCACGACGCGCATCTCTGTCCGCAGTGCATCGGCCGCTGTGGCGGCCAAGTCAGCTGGTCCTACGGCCACGACCGGCATCAAGAAGAAGGTCACCTTTGAAGAGCCGGAGAAGGAGAATATCATCCCTGCTATTAGCACCACCAAAGGCACCAAACTGCCGGCGCCCAAGGCTGCTACTACCGAAGCTGCGGCCTCCACGACTACATCAGGTGGCCTCAAGGCCAAGCCTGTCCGGCGTGGTGCTGCTGGCACTACCGCCAAGGCTACGACAGGCTCGACTGCGCGCGGCAGACCTGCCTCAGGCATGGCTGCTGGTGCTGCCGCTTCTTCTGACAAGCTGTCCGCACCGCTGAGCCCTAAGAAGGTCACCCAGGTCCGTCTCGCCCGTGATTTTGACGTCGACTCGGAGGACGAGCTGGGCGCTAGCGACGAGTCCCACCTCAAGCCCTTTGAACGCAGCCCGACCAAGCCGTCCATGGCCGCCGGCATCACGCCCGCGGAGCGTAACAAGGCTCTTGTCCATGCTGGCCTTGACCTCGAGTTGGCATCCCGTGACATTACTGTCAACAACGCTTCTACGAGCCTGGCGGCTCCGTCCGATCTTCAGGCTGGTCTGTTGAAGAGCCCTGCTCGCCGTCCTCCCCCGACCCCGGCCAAGGATGGTCTCATGAACTCGCCGGCCCGTCGTCTTGATGGCCTGATGGAGGGTGTGCTGGCGTCGTCCAAGAAGGCTGCAAACAGCAGCAACAAGGAGGATGGCAACGGCAAGGCACACGCTTCCGTTCTCTTCTCTCCCGCCAAACGGTTCCCTGTCCACCCCAAGAACCAGGCGGGTGGTCAGGATGGTGACACCCTCCGCTCGCCCATGAAGCTGTCTCTGCTCCAGACACCTGCTAAGCGTCCTGCCTCGCCCGTTAAAGCTGCCATCCTGCTGCAGCGCCCGGATAGGAAGCCGTCCATGCTGAGTGCCAAGGCAGACATGCTTATGTCGTCGCCCGAGCCAAAGTCGACTCTCGTGGCCAACCAGCCGTCGATGAGCGAGATCCATGAGCAGGTCAATGAGGCTGGCGGTGACGACACTGAGGAGGAGCAGATGGCCGACGAGGACGAAGCTGATGAGGCCGATGTGTCGGATGCTGAGAGTGAGAACGACAACCACGAAAAGACCGAGTCTCTCACCCAGATGCTCACTGACATGGCTGCCGATGCAGCTGATGCCGACGGTATGCCCGACTCACCGTCTCGTCGTCGTTTCCCTGGTCGCCTGTCCGCTGTTCTTCCTCGCGATGCCGACCCAACTCTCGAGGTGCAATGGGACGATGTCCAGTCCGAGGAGGGTGAGCACGACGTCGACAACGAGGAACAAGTTGAAGAGGAACAAGTTGAAGCCGAGGAAGAGCATCACCTCCCTGCCGGCGAGCCCATGGACGTGGACGAGTCTATTCTCGGTGCCGCCACTGCCCTTGTGGCCATGTCCCCGCCCAAGCAGAAAACGGCCCCCACGGGTGTCTTTGGTCTGCGTGCCAAGGACCTGGATGCCTGCGAGGACGACGACGACATGGACTCGGACGCCGATGTCACAACACGCGTCCTTTTTCCTTCCAACGACAACATGCCCGCTACCCCCTGCCCAGCTTCCAAGACTCCCTCGGGTGGTCGGTCTGCGCGTGCCAGCATGGGCGGTGGTCAGAGCACTGCCAAGCGCCCTAAGATGGGAAAGTTTGGCTTTACGCCTCTGGCGGACCAACTCAACGGATGGAAGGTCCGCAGTCCGACCGAGGTTGCTACTCCGTCGCCTGCCGAGAAGGAGGAGACTGCCGAAGAGGCCGAGGTTGCCGAGGAGCCCACCGAGCCTACCGAGGCCACCGAGGCCAAGACGTCGCCTGGTGTCTCTGACGTGTCGGTCGTGCAGTCTTACTTTGACGACGCCATGGCAGGCCATTCCATCCTTTCGTCTGCCTCTCCCCGCAACAGCGAGATTACTGTGCCATCGGACGATAAGGAGTGCGCTGGTCTCATGGAGAATGTCGTTCTGCAGGAAGAAATTGAGGCGCCCGAGTTTGACGAGGATCTTATCGTCACCGAAGAGGACCTCGATCTCGCCCAGGAGGCCAATGAAATGTCGCTTATGGAGCCGGCCCAGCTCGAGGAGATTATCCACCCCACGCCCCAGCGAAACTCCCAGAACCAGAGCTCTCAGGACGATGCCGACAACATGTCCGAGGCTAGCCAGGAGTATGGCGACGAGAACGCCATCCCTATCGACCCGGCTCTGCTGGCCGAGGGCGACGCAGGCAGTATCTCCGTGCCTCCTGTCACACCTCAGCGTGTTTTGACCCGCACCTTCCACACCGTGTCCAAGGTGCCCCTTAAGCCGGCTGACGACTCGACGCCACCCCAGAGGCCTGCGTTCCGTCGCCGCAGCATGAGCGCCTCGCGGCTGCCCACCTCGTCGCGTCGTCGGTCGAGTGTCAGTGCCGCCAGCGCCGGCAGTTTTAAGAACACCGACAACACAATCTCTGGCAACAGCAGCCCGAGCAAGGGCCTGACACGCAGTGCCACTGTCATTTCGTACTCTCCTTCCAAGAAGGACGGTCGTCGGGAGAGCCGCCGTGACAGCCGGCGTAGGAGCCGTCGCGAGTCCTTTGGCGGCCCTGCTCTGACTCTGGAGGATGCTCTCTTTGATAGCAGTGAGGACGAGTCTCCCGATGTTGTCTACCAACCGGAGACCGCCACCACTACTGTCTCATCGACCCCTGTCACTCCCACCAAGTCGAGTGCGGATCTGTTTGCAGAGGCCACCTGGTCGACTGCCGGCACGCCTGCGCGCACGCCTCGCCGCGACCTCGACCCTGCCCTGCTGCGTGGCGCCGTTGTCTTTGTCGACGTGCACACCACCGAGGGCGCCGATGCTAGTGCCATCTTTGTCGAGCTGCTGACCCAGATGGGCGCGCAGTGTGTCAAGACCTGGTCGTGGAACCCGTCTACGTCTGGCGGCGATAGCTCCCGTGTCGGCATCACCCACGTCGTCTTCAAGGACGGCAGCAAGCGAACTCTCAACAAAGTCCGCGAGAGCAACGGGCTTGTCCAGTGCGTCGGTGTCAGCTGGGTCCTGGACTGTGAGCGTGGCAACAAGTGGCAGGACGAGGCGCCGTATGCCATTGACACCGCCCTGGCTCCCCGCGGCAACTCACGCCGCCGCAAGAGCATGGAGCCTGAGGCGTTGGCCAATATCAATGGTCTGCTGGTATCCACTCCGCCGAAGCAGACTGGTGGGCCCTCGGCTGCTGTCCGCGAATGCCGCACGGCCCCGCCGCCGAGCACGCCCATGAACCGTCGCGATAGTACTCTGTGGATGCGCACTCCCGACGATAACGAAGAGGAGGAGCACTACGACGACAGCCAGGAGAACGAGAACGGCGGTGTCGTCGACGGCTATGGCGAGCCCGACTGGGGCATGTCCACCATGCTGACCCCGGTCCCCAAGACACCCGCTCCCGAAGCTGTCGCGCGCTACGCTGCCAACATTGCCCCCTCGTCTCCCTATGGTGATGACAACAGCAGCTATTATGGTGGCGGCGACGAAGATGACAGCACCCTCAGCTCGCAGCACTTTGACCAGGGTCCGCTGGTTACGCGCACCTGCCCGCCTAAGCAGCGGTCCGTGTCGTATCATGAACTGGGTGCCGGTATCTTGTCGCGTGAAAAGGACGAGGGTGTGCTGATGCGGTTGATGGCGGCACGCCGCAAGAGTCTGCAGTTTGCGCCCAAGATTGCCAGCCCCCTGTCCAAGGCGTGGAATTAGGTTGAAGAGGGGACGGGCTCGTGTTTGTGCCATTATTTGGATTTTTTGTTTATGCATACATTGCATAGGTCTCCGTTGAGGATATCACGGAGTACATTTTGGGCGTTCTTTTGGTTATGAGAAGGCATGGGTTTATTGACTCTTCTCGTTGTTTTTAGTTTGGTCTTTGGGCTTGCTTCATTTTGCATCTTCTTCGTTTTTTGAGTCTCCGTTTCATATTGCGGATCGACCATTGATACAGTACATCTTTTAACTACCGAGTTTGATTGTTTGCTTGTTTTTCGTTGCAATGTTTTTTGTTCTGTCGACTGCGCCGTGGTCCACAGCTGTGGTTGGACGGAAGGAGCCGATGCGAGTGGGTCTCCAACTAAAAAGTCGTCGTCATGCACAGGCCCAACGCGGTAAAGTGCCGCTCTGTCAATCCTGTCTCCTGTCTACGGAGTACTTCTGTGCGCCGGAATCAGTAGCTCTCAGCGTTTTATGTTGACGGTCCAGACCGTTGCGATAAGCGACTTGATTGCGTATGCTCTTCGTTTGAAGGGTTGGACTGAGGTTTGTTTTGATCTTTATCTCTAGATTTCCAGATTCTTGTTTACAGTCTCTCAACCTTTTACTCGACCAACTTAAGACGGCCTTCACCGAACGGCCGGTACGATTCAAAACTCTATTGCCTCAGACGAGAATGATTGACGAACGACAATAGACGGCTACTCGAATCTGTCTCTTTCTTTTTGTCTAATATCAACCGGCACTTCGACTCACCTGCCCTGCTGCTATCCAATTTGATCAGCCGACACCTATTCTCTGGTCGATAACGACCTCGCAGTCGACCATGGCCGCTGTTCGACTGCGCAAAGCAGCGCGCATGCTGACTGTACTGGCTGTTGCGTTCGCCGGCTTCTCCAATCTTGTCGACGCATCTGTTCGCATTCCGATTCGGGATGAGCAGTTCCCAATAAGTGACACATCACCAAACGCCGGCTTATCACCACCCCAGCGCTACACACAACCACTCAACTTTTCTTCGTCGGCACCACACTTGTTCGCCTCCACCTATGGTCTGCTGCAGCAATGGGCCAACACCGTTTTCCCCAACGGCCACGCCCTCGCCGCCGCCACCATCCCGGCCTACACGCTCATGTACCACGGATTGAGAGCAGACGACGCCAATCCAGACCCGGACACACTCTCACCGCCTTCGCCAGAGTGGCTCGCGTTCGACCTCGAAATGGCTTATGGCATTATGGGCTCTACCCGGCGCTCCTGGCTCCTGACGTATCAGACCACCCGTCCTGTCCGTGTGCTTTATGTCGATGGTGAGTCCGCCGCGCTCATGGGGCTCGGTCAGCTCGACTCCCAGATGCTGCTGTTGTACGGCAACGTAACGGGGCCATCGCGCGATGACCGCAAAGGGTTTGGTGGTCTGACGGAGGAGTACAATCGTGCTCGCGGGATGTGCGACTGGCTCGAGCTGCAAGGGCTACGCGGCCGCGGCTGGGGCTATGAGGGGATCGTGCGGATGAATGCTGGGTTCGAGTTGATTTGGTGTGACTTTATGAGCGACAGTCTGCGGCTGTTGAGTCGGCTGAATGTCACGGCGCCGCTGGATCCAGTCGACGAGGATGACAGCGAGAATGACAGCGAAGCAATGACGGCCAACGACGTCGACGCTGCCGAGCAGTCCTACTACACGCTGCCGCCCGTTCCGACCCGCAGTGACCGTGCAGTCGAGCCGACCAACCCACCGGCACCGCCCAACTGGCGCGGTGGCGGTGGTGGTGGCCGATACGGTGGACCTGGTTTTCCTGGTGACGACAACTCCTCCGAAGAGGGCGAGGAACCGTTTCTGACATCCCAGGGCTGGGGCTGGTTTGAGAGTGCGACATGGCACTACGGTGCTTCGAGAAGTGGACCGGGTGCGGGCGAGACCCGTGTGCAGATAGACAACTGCGGCATCCTGAGCTACTACGCGCCGCGCTTTGAGAGTGGTGCACTTGCACAGTCGCGTGCCCAAGATGAGCAGAAGCGGCTGAACCTGACGGCTGACGGGTACTGGTCACCTTCGGCTTCATCATCTGAAATCAACCGCACGATTGCTCTCCGCCAGCTGGGCCGTCGTCGTCGATTCCACCACTTGGGTAACGCCAGTGTTGAGGACGCCCTGCTGATGCGCCGCAGCTCGGAAGAAGCTCTGGCCCGCTCGCTGTCGATCCACCCGCAGAGCATGGACTTTTCGACGCCTGCGTGCTCGGGTGCGTCCTGGACGCTGGTTCTGGCCGAGATTGTGCAGCGCATGGCGAGACACCTCAAGACAGTTGAGGCTATTCTGCTGGATGGCCCGTCTGCCAGTAGCCCAAAGAATAAGACCGAAACGAAGACCTGGCTGCACCGTCTACGCTCGCAAAACCACATGTTCATGGTCGGCTACCTCGAGTACCCTACGAACAAGGAGGATTCTTCTGCTGCCTGGCTGCCCGACACGGCCCTCTTCAACCGCACCCTGTCGCTCTGCCGCTTCCGGTACACGAGATTGTTTGCTGCCAAAGACGATATTGAGAGAGGGCAACTACCTCCTGAAGAAGACGATCTACGCTGGGCCATTGAAGAGACATACGGCACTATGTGTGCCGAGCTGCTGGGCATTGGATTTGATGTCGAGCGGACGTGGGCCAGCAGTCACTTGTCGAAGGAGGACGTGGGCGAGAAGCAGGACAGTCTCGTTGTTTCCACCAGTCGTTGGCTCGACCAGCTGAGTGAACTGATTGCTTGGCTCGGCTGGGAGAATGAGTGGATTGGCTGTGACCGTGTCTGTGGCTGGCACGAGCGCTGCTTTATCCCCATGTGGCCGCTAATGAGTAGTCAATGGGGCCGTGGTGGAGGCCCGGGCGGTCATCCTGGAGGCGGAGAGGGGGGAGGGCCAGGAAGAGGAGGTCCCGGGAGAGGAGGGCCCGGTGGTCACCCGGGCGGACCACCCAACAATGGCTCTCACGGTGGTGGTGGTGGTGGTCGACAAGGACCTCCTGTGTTCAACTTCCCACGCAATCCCTCCATGATGGGTGACGATACCGATTTATGGGAGCCCAAATGTGTTGAGGCATGGTACATTATGGGCGGGAGGTAGAGCGGGATGTGCACTTTCTGCTTGACAGCGTTGATAGCGTTGATAGCGTTGATATTGCATATTTTGACATGTTTTTAGCCTTTCTGTTGCAATAATACCCGATTCAGTCGCTCCGTCGTATTCTTTCTCTTTCTCTTTTGTGGTCCTCCATCTATGCGACAGAAACGTACGCCCGCAGCGCCTTGACGGCATCGCCCTCGTGTGCCTTCAACAAGTCCGTCGCCTTGACCTTTGTCATCTCCAGCTGGTCGACCTACGCGTACCGTTAGCATTCTAATTGAATGTGCGGGGGAATGTTCAAGGGCACTCACGAGAAGGGCAACATCCGCCGCATCCACTTTGACCTTCTTGGCCGCCGTGCCGCTCGCGCCCAGCTTCAGACCCTTCATCGCCTTGTTCACAGCCTCCTGGTCGACATTCTTGCCCGCATCATTGCCACCGCCGACCGAGTCGAGCGAGGCCAGGGCCACAGCCGCTTTCCGGTCCTCGGCCGATTTGGCCTTGGCGGCGACGTCGTCTTCGAGGTCGACATCGGCAGCGGCAGCAGTAGTGGCGCCCTCGCGGACGTTGGATGGTTGACGGTTTTCAGCCATTGTGCGTGTGAGCGGGGTGGTCGTCGAAGAAAAAGGGTGAGTCGGGGGTCGGGGTTGGTGGTGAGGTCGGTGGAGGTCAGTTTTGGCGGACGTTACGTACACAGAACTGCCAACTGCCTTTGAGAATTGGTGATGCTTGCGCTCGATTCAGAGTGGGGCGGTGGGTGGCGAATTCGAGCTTCTAATTGGCTCCTTCCGTCCCCAAGGCTGTACACCGATGCTACCCAGAATTGGCAAGAACCTATTCACACAGTCCTTTGAAGATATCCAAGGTGAGCCGAGGACAGTAAAGAAATGCCACAAAGTCGGCTAGGAAACAGTCAATCGTGTAAAATGAGGTCGAGACATATTCTTGAAATATTCTAGAATTATTCTAGAGTTTATTTAACGTAAAGAAGCGGCCTCAAGCTCGTTTTATTTACACACAGCCTCTTCTACTCACCTCTCCTGACCTTCCGTTTTTGCTCGTGTTGCCCCACTGTCCTGTGCCGATAGTCCGACTTTTTATAAGACTTTCACTGCTTGACTCACAAGAGGGAAGGTACGACCTTTCAATTGAGTTTTTGCCTCACAGTTCGAGAAGGCGCCCCCTTTTCTCTTCTTCACATTTGTCTTCCTCGACTTTTATTTAACACACATCTTTTCGAGACGCAAAGTCAGCATTCAGCGTTCCACGGTTCGGTGCATAAGACGGGCATTGCACAAAGGATTGCCGACTCCAGCAACCAGCCGCTCTGCCGAGTGTTTCTTTGTCTCATCTCGACAATTTTTCATTTTCATTTTCATTATCCTCTACGACAGAGATATTCCCACCTCACTTCCCCCCCTTGATCCACTGCCATCTCCAGTTCTGTGCTTCTCCCCCTTCCTACACACAATGTCTGCTCCCACTGGCGTACCTGAGGGATGGACGCCCAGCTCGTGGCGCTCAAAACCCATCAAGCAGAGCCCGGCCTACGAAGATCCCGAGGCGGTTGCCCGTGCCACGCGTGAGCTGCAGCGTCTGCCACCCATTGTTCATCCGGGCGAGATCCTGCGTCTCAAGCAGCACCTGGCCGCCGTGGCCCGCGGTGATGCCTTTTTGCTGCAGGGCGGCGACTGTGCCGAGCTCTTTGACTACTGCGAGCCCAACGCAATCGAGTCCAAGATCAAGCTCCTGCTTCAGATGAGTCTGGTCTTGATCTGGGGCGCCGACAAGCCTGTTGTGCGCATCGGCCGCATGGCCGGCCAGTACGCCAAGCCCCGCTCGAGTCCCAACGAGACGCTGCCGGACGGACGCACGGTCCCCTCGTTCCGCGGTGACATTTTGAACGGCTACGAGCTTGACCAGCGCGAGCTCGACCCGCAGCGCCTAGTCCGAGCCTACCACCACTCAGCAGCGACGCTCAACTATGTGCGTGCTGCTATTGCTTCGGGCATTGCCGATCTGCACCGCCCGCTCGACTGGGGTCTGGGCCATGTGCGCGACCCGGCGCTCAAGGCCAAGTACTCTGAGGCTGTGACGTTCCTGACGGACATGCTGCGCTTCATGCACACGATTGGCGCCGACAAGAACGACAAGCTGGATACAGTGGACTTGTACACGAGTCACGAGGCGCTGGTACTCGAGTACGAGGAGCCCATGACGCGGCTGCTGCCGGCCAGTCTGGGACGACTCAGCCGTGACTCAAACGGCAATGTTGCAGCGGAAACACCCGCCCCGGCCTACTTTGACACCTCAGCCCACTTCCTCTGGATCGGTGACCGTACCCGCCAGGTCGACCATGCCCATGTCGAGTTCTTCCGCGGCCTGGCCAACCCCGTGGGTGTCAAGGTCGGACCCACAACCCCTCCTGAGGATCTCCTCACGATCCTGCGGGCACTCAACCCACAGCGCGAACCGGGCAAGGTCACGCTCATCACTCGTTATGGCGCCGCCAAGGTCCGTGAGCTGCTGCCCGCCCATATTCGCGCCGTCGAGGGCAGTGAGTACCGCCGCTGCGTCGTCTGGCAGTGCGATCCCATGCACGGCAACACCCAGACCACATCCAAAGGCGGCATCAAGACGCGCCACTTTGCCGACATTTTGACAGAGCTACAAGAGACGCTGCAAGTACACACGGAAGAGGGCAGCTACCTGGGCGGTGTGCACTTGGAGCTGACGGGCGATGCCGTAACAGAGTGTCTGGGCGGCAGCGAGAACTTGGATGAAGACGACTTGTCGACCAACTACACAAGTTTCTGTGACCCGCGGCTGAACGAGAAGCAGGCGCTCGAGATGGCATTCCTCATTGCCGATCACCATCGGACAGTCCGTCACGGATCGGCGGAGAGGAAGTAGAAGTAAAGAAGGGTGTTAAAATAGTATGTAGCGACAAAGGGCTCACGGCGTTTTTACGTTTTCAAAAGTTCTGATTTTTCATGATACTAGGTAGTCAACTGCGTTTCACGTTGATATCTTCATTTTGTTCACTCTTCCATTCCCATTTCATGCCATTCAGTTCATAGACGAAAAGAAACATATTTTGTCATATCTGAGAGTACATTACACCGCTCAAAGCTGGCTGGAGATTCCCTTTTTCGAGACATCTCCCTGCTCACCCCGTCACAATAGGGTAATCGCCTGCGCGCCCTCATACGCCTCACCAGGCTCCAGCGTTGTCCAGCTCGACACCGAACCGGGCTCCACACACAGCATGTTCTTGTATCCGTCCTTGGGCGCAAAATCGCCCATGTTCGCCGTCTTGGTCGACCACGGGTTCCACACAACAACGTCGGACAGGTTGTCCCGCTTGATGCCGTACCGCGGTGCGCCACTCTGCAAAACGGTCAGGGGCTGTGCGGCACCCTGGGCCGGCACGTACACCCGGTCCGTCTCACCCGTAAAGTCCACATGGCCCGTCGCCGCCTGCGTCTTCTGCTTGAAGCCGTCCACCTTGTCCGAGTACGGCGCACCCGCCAGGCCGTCGACGGCCACCTTGGAAATGTCGTCGACGTGCAGGTACGTGTGCAGCAGCACTTGGAAGTCGAATGCCTTGTCGCCCTCGTTGGTCACCACGATGCTCGTGGTGAGCCTGCCGGGCTCGAGGGTGACGCGGTACAGCAGAGAAAAGTCGTACGGCCACAGTGCCTTGAGGGCCGGGTCTGCCAAAGCGGCCGACAGGCCAAAGTCGAGCTGAACGCCGTTGGACGATGCTGCCGACGAAGAAGAACCAGTGCCTGCTGTCGCCTCCGACTCTGACGTAGACCTGCCCAGAAACTCCCAGAGCGACGTCCGCGCCAAACCATGCTGCGGCAGCTTGCTCGTCGCCTTGTCGGCCGGCGACTGTCCAAACACGGGAAACACAACCGGGATGCCACCGCGCACGGCCTTGCTGCCGTCCAGCACAGCAGCTTCGCTGAGCCACAGACGCTCTTCCGGTGCACCGCCGTTGACGGCGCCCTTCCACGAAAGAACAGTGGCGCCCGTCAGCAGAATTTCGACAGACTCGCCCGAGGGCAGGACGGCAGTGACGCGGTCACCAACAAGGTCGACGCGGGCCTGGGGCGGCAGGGCCGGGGTCGCGGCAAGGGCGCTGGGTTTGTTGCGGCGGTCCATTTCGTCTGAGAGAAGGAGCAGTTGAAAGCGAGGTTATTCGAAGTTGAGAAAGCAGAGTATCGCGGAGATGTTGATGGGTGGCGGGGAGTAGAATGCGGGGATGTAAAGAAGGTTAAGAGTGTGCGGATGGAATAGAAGAAGTTAGATGAGAGAAGGAAGAAGGAAGACTAGAAGAAATGTGTCGACAAGCTCAATGTTTGATCGGTTTCGAGACAATGCGAATGCGGGGTCAGAGAGAGAGTCTGAGGTCGTCCAAAAGTAGAAGGGGCTCAATGCGCTGTAGAATCGCAGGAAGAAAGACAGGAAGGGGCGGCTGCGCGGGCGTCCCGTATATTACTAGACACTGTTTTGAGACTGTTGTGAGCTTTTAGTGACATTTAGTGAGGGGTGTTAATGAGATACAACTCAAGCGTTGGGAGCGAGAGCGGGGCAAAGCTCCTTCCTTCCCTTCTTCAGTCGTCTCTCTTTGTGCTTTGTGATGCTCTCAGACGGCAGGTGCACACCGACAACGTGCAAGCAATCCAAGCCAATGGGCAGGCAGGAGCGAAGAACATGAAACACGACAGCTCACACGGCCTGCAGCTTCCCCTTCTGTCGTCTCTGCCGTGCTGTCTTTGATCTTCAGCCGTTCTTTCCTTAAGAAGTACAACAACAACGCTCACAGCTCCTTCCAAGGCTACCCACCTGAAGCTCAGCTTGCACAGTTCGCAGCTCTTTCCCCATTTCGCCATTATGGAGCTAGCTAGTAAGTAGTGCGAACGGCTACAAAGCCATTGCACCCAACAGCTTTGCGTTGGTGGAAAAAGAAAAGTACGCCAGCGAGACCGGCCCCTGGAACAAGCCAAACTCTTGTCAAAGTCAATATTTACCGAGATACCATAGCTTCTGTGCTGGGTCGATTTGTTTCTGTACCGCTCTTGCCTGTTGTACTTTAGTCGATCGTTCCTTCCTTTCCAGAGCATCGCGGATTCAGGGGTGTTTTCAACAGAAAATGGCCTCAAAAAGTGAACTTGAACTCGAACTTGTAAAATTTGATTTACTTCATATGTACACACTTCATCACCTCGCAACTGCAACACAACATCACGCGGCAAAATGAAAAGCCTCCTCAATGTCCAGCTCCGGCGTGGCCTGCACATCGCGCGGGCTCGAGCTTGTTGCCACAGTCACACTGTGCTTGCCGCCATCAACACGCCATGCCTCGCCTTTGATCCAGTAGGCAGCGCCATCACGGGCAAACGTCAGTTGTGTCTTCTTCGACCCGCCGGGCTGCAGAAACAGCTTCTCAAACGACACCAAAGCCTTGGGCGGGCGACCGGCGCCGGCACCCTCTGTTGGCAGGGCGAGATAGACCTGAACCGTCTCAGAGCCGGCAGTCAATCCAGTGTTGGTCACCGTCGCCGACACCGTTGTCCGACTCGGTAACCTCCTTGGTGAAGGTGCCCTCGATGGTCGCGTCGGCAAATTTGAACGGGGTGTAGCTCAGACCGAAACCAAAGGGAAACAGCACTTCACTGTCGGCACCGTACTTCTGATCAAAGTGGCGGTAGCCGACATTAACGAGCAATGAAAGGCCAGAGCCAGCAGCACGTGCACAATGATATGGTCCACAGTAGCCTCGTTAAGCCATGCAGGCGTCGTGCTCATGGAGCTCAACATGATGAGATGGGCCGCCCGGTCGACCAGATCGCCCACACGGCTGTGCCACGGAGCGCCATAATTGCCTCCGTTTCGTGGAATTGATGCCACTGTCACTGCGCAAAGGGCCATATATAGACGGACAAAGGCCAGTTCGGTTGCAAAGCCTCACGCCTGCAGTCGTGCCGTAAATGTCGGGATATGCACGAGTGGGATGACGGGGTAAACGCGAGCCGAGAACTCGTCGAGAATGGCCCGAAAGACGGCTTCAGGCACAAGATTGTCGACGGACGGCAGACTCATAGGTAATGGTACTGGGCCTGTCGTCACAGCTTCTGCACTCCCTGGCCCATGGCCGTAGGGATAGCCAGCATTTCTGCCCAGCTCTGACGTCTGTGGTCGTCGTGGTGGCCGTCCTCGAGGATCTCTGTCGTCTCCTCCTCCATCTTCTCTGCCGCTTCCACTTCCACTTGCACTGGCATTGCTGTTGATATTTGTCAATGCAAGCGCCGCACTCGGCATGGACGGCTCATACCGACTCCAACGAGGTCCTCACGGCTTGCGGTCCGTCAGAAACGTGCACGAGGCTTGTGATTTCAGACATTGTCGACACGAGCTGCTGGTGCTCGCCTCAAATGTGCACTGCGAATGTTAGTATAAGTTGTGAGGTAAGTAAGCAATAAAATTCGTGGGCAGGTCAAATTGTAACAAAAGACTTCCGACACCATACGATTTCATTCCAACATCGTGAGATGAGATGAGGCCACATGAAAACTCACCTGAACGCGCGGTCGCGGCAAAGATCGCAGGCTCGACGGGCGATTTTGCGCCCAGTCCGCGACGTGGCCGGCATTGATGCGTGCGTGTGTATCAGTGTATGTTGTAGGCCATACGGGATCGACAAGATATGTGTGCCACTTTATCTCACGGGCAGATGCATGCCGTCGTTTCCTTCGCCGGTTAGCCGCGAATTGAGAATTTGTGTGGAGAACGGAGACAAAACAGTACAGAAGCACCAACCCGGTGACATTTACAGCGGGCTTTGGCAGTTCTGGGGCAGGAGGCAGCCAATCGCAGTGCCGACCGATAAATGGCAGGCACGCTCCACGCAAGTACACCACTTGCACCTGCCTACCTGATTACGGAGTAGTGCTAGATGCGACCCTTGGTTGCACCTTCCCAAATGCACTCTCGTCTGGACCCTTTTCCTGCGCCTTCCACCCAATTCGCCGGGCTTCCACTTTCTGCTTTTGCGCTCCGTTGCTCCTGCCTCTTTGCCCTCTTTGCCCAACGGATTCGTCAACAGTCCCCTTGTCTCCACCTTTTCTACTCGTTCTAACCGTTTTAACGACGTATCTGGCCCTGGGACTGGACTGGACCTCTCGGCCACGCCTTCCCCGCCCCAGTAGGCCCCCCAAATCCGCGCGCCTGCCAGAACAGGCGCCCGCCAGCCAGCCGAGCCAGCCTCCTGCCTTCTCCTAAACGTATTATTATTATTCATACTCCGTACTCCGTACTCCGTATTCACTTGTGCACCTTCCGTACTTTCTTCCTTTTGCTCTTGCGACTTGAGTCTCCTTCTTTCACCATTGATTGTTGGCGATCCTCTTCTTCTCTTCTTCCCTCTTCCACACCACCCATTCCCCCTCTCTGGTGATCTCTCGCCGCCGCCATAATTGCAAACTGCCCAAGACCGGCGTATCCTACCCGACCACAGGAACCACCGACCCCGCAGCCTTTCCTCCCAGCCAACCAGCAACCGGCCGATCTTTGTCGCTTTCGTTCGACCTTGCCAACTTTCTCTTCACTTTCTCACGACAACCTTCAAAGCTTCCACTTAGCGACCGTTGCTCAACTCGACAAGCAGCAACACATCTTGTGTCTTCTTTCTTATCCTCCCTCACCTCCGGTCCACCCCCACCTTACACAAAACACAAAATGGCCGACGCAGAGGGATCAGCCGATCCCCAAATCAGCTTCAAGGTCAAGACCTCGGGCGATGGCCTCCACAGCATCACCATGGCCGAGTCTGCCACTGTTCTGGATCTCAAGACCAAGCTCGCTACCGAAGAGTTTGAGAACATCCCCGTCGAGCGCCAGCGCCTCATCTACTCGGGCCGCGTCATGAAGAACGACGACACGCTGGCCTCCTACAAGATCAAGGCCAACAACACCCTGCACCTCGTCAAGAGTGCCGCCAGCAACCACACGGCCGGCGCTGCTGCTGCCGGTGCTGCTGGTGCCCGCTCGTCAGCCCCGCCGCCCGCCGTGCCCACCAACATGGCCGCCGGCACCCCCGCCAACGATCTGCTGGCTGGCCTCACTGGCGCCCGCTTTGCCGGCCACGTCAACCTGCCCAACCAGGACATGTTTGGTCCTGATGGTGGAGTGAGTCCCCTCCTGTGCCCATGACTATTCCGCCTGCGACGCATACTAACAGCTTAGATGAACTTTGCCACCGAGGACCAGATTTCCGATATGCTCAGCAACCCTGCCGTCGCCCAGTCCATGAACGAAGCCCTCAACAACCCTGCCTTTATCGACATGCTCATCCAGTCTAACCCCAGCCTACGAAACATTCCCAACGCCCGCGAGCTCATCCAGTCGCCCATGTTCCGCAGCATGATCACCAACCCAGAATACATGCGCTCCATGGCCCGTATGCGCTCCATGATGGGCGGCGGCCCCGGTTCCAGCCCCTTCCCGGCTCCTGGCGCCACTGATAACACACCCTCCGATGCTGCTTCTTCGCCTGCGGGAGGTGCTGCCCGTGCCGGTGCCGGCGGTGCTGGTTCTGGAGCCAGCCCTTTTGGCGCCTTCAACCCCCTCATGTTTGGCTTCCCCGGCGCAACCGGCGGCGGTACGGGAGCTGACGGCGCTGCGGCCAACCCGTTCGCAGCCTTCTTCCCCAGTGCGGCAGCTGGTGCAGGCGCAGGCGCAGGCGCAGGCGCAGCAGGCGCAAATACGGCAGCGCGTGAGGGCGGTGAGGCTGGTGCTACCGGAGAAACTGGTGCTGCCGGCGCTGGTACTGGTGCTGGTGCCGGCACCGGTGCCAATGCGGCAGCAGCTAACCCCTTCGCTTCCCTCTTTGGCGGTGGCGGTCTTCCGCAAATCACACCTGAGCAGATGCAGCAGGCAATGCAGATGCTGGGTGGCGGTGGTGCAGGTGGTGCGGGTGGTTTTGGCGGTGCGGGCGGCTTCAACCCCTTTGCTGCTCTCGGCCCGCAAGCCCCGCAGGACACCCGGAGCCCCGAGGAGCAGTATGCTAGCCAGCTGCGGCAGCTGAACGAGATGGGCTTCTATGACTTTGACCGGAACGTCGCCGCGCTGCGGCGTAGCGGCGGCAGCGTAGAAGGTGCCCTGGCACATCTTCTGGGGAACTGAGCGCGGCAGGGGCAGTAGTGATTTGATCTGTAGTGAAGGCGAGGGTGACGTATATCTCATATCATGAAGGGTGGCACAAACGCATGGATGGACGTTTATTTGTATTTTTTTTCGTTGTTTTTATTTGTCTGTTAATTTGCAACATTCTTTTCCCGCTATCATTCATCACAGTATTGCTCTGTCCAGCTTTATGTATTCATGGCTATATCTTCTCTCTTCCGGTTGTGATTTATTGTCGTGCTTGCGAATGCTTTTATATTTATGTTTTTATTTTATTTGTTCATATTTTTCAAAAAGAAAAACTTGAAAAGTAGTCTGATATTTATCCATGTTATTTTTATAAACTTTTGTAAATTAAAAGAAAATACAGATAAAGTATCGCACGCAACAAAATGTAAAATCGCTTTTTGTCGGGTAACCGGTGTGAGATACCACTAATCACAATACACGTCCGCAAGTGGTTCCTGCGGTAGGTGTGTATTCTGTGAAGGCAATGATATCTGATTCTCTATTCTAAACTTCTATCTAAGGTCCTGCCAGAAGGGCTCTACTTATAGACGCCCGTTTACTATGGTTCTGTTCATCTTTTCCTCCTCTTTCTTCTGGTAGCTTCCATTTCCCTGTCCGGCTGTTTGTTCCTTCGTAATCGCTGTGTAAACGTAGGTGTTTTGGAACATCGTGGAATTGATCCTTTGTTCGATGTAAACAAACAGTGGCAATTGATCCCTGACGTGATGATAACCTTGTTTGCCTGGCGCGCGCCTGCGCGCGCCTTGCGTATTACATAATCAGGCGATAGTCCCGATCAGAATACCCACACTTTTAATATTATGTGCAAGTGTTTCAAGTGATACCATTTTCTGGGTATTTTACAAAGATCTATAGATGATATGGTACACTCCAGCCCGTCCCCTCGCCAAACCTATGCAATGCTTGTGTGTTGTATGTTTACAAATGACAAATGATAGATGCCAAAAATGACACGCCATAAAAATGCGACTACGGCTCCTCCAACTCCTCATCAAGCTCGCCCTCGACGCTGTCTTCGTCCTCTTCGTAGGCCTCAGACTCATCGTCAGTGACGTCAGCACTGTCTTCACCGTCTTCGGCGTCTTCGGCATCTTCAGCGTCATCGTCCTCCACATCGTCCTCTTCGCCCTCAATCTCGCCAAGCTGGATCTCGTCGTTGGATGTCTCATCGTCCTCCTCGTCTTCGTCCTCGCCCTTGACATCGTCGGCGAAACCAACCGTCTTTTGCGTGAAAGACGGCGACCCTGAGGCGTTCGTCGACGACGACGAGGGGCGACCGTCAGCAGTCGTAGCACCACCGGCGGCCGACGCCAACACCGATGCAGGCTCGAGCACGTCACCGTTCCAGGGCCTGCACGATGTTACAATCGCTCCGCACCGCAGACACGCCCAGCCGTCGCCCTCTTCGCGCTCAATGCGCGTCGCTAGCGACACATAGCAGTAGACGCAGCCGCAGGGGACGGCCTCGTAGGGGTTGGTAATGTCGGTCTCGGCAGAACCAATGACACCGCTCGAGGCGGCGGCGGCGGCCATAATGTCGGCCTCGGACGTGGCGGCGTTCTGGTCCTGGTAGCAGATGGCGCACGTGCGTTCAGGCAGGAAAGCGTATTCGCCCGTTTTCTCGGTTTCGCCATCTTGGTCGTCGCTGTCGCCGGCGCCCTTCACAGCAGTGGTAGCTTTGGCGACAGCACTCTTGGTCTTGCGCCAGGTACGGGTGAGCCAGCGGCGCCAGCGGTTGATGCCGACGAGGGGCAGCAAGAACAGCAAGAACTCGGTGAAGGCGTGCCAGACGAGCTGGCGGTTCAGGTACTCAAAGGAGACTTCGCGGCTGACTTGGCTGGTGGGCGGGACAAGACGCATGCGCAGAATACGGTCGAGCAGGGTGCGGTAGCGGCCGTAGCGCAAGAAGACGAGGAAAGAAACAAAAGCGGCGCCGGCGTAGAGGTCAGAGGCGACGTTTGTGACACGGGCCAGTCTCTTCACGGCGTTGGACGACAGAGACAGGCGTAGCCGGCCGGACAAAAAAGATAGACTGTTGTTTTCGTTGTTGCTCTCGTTGCTCTCGCCGTAGCCGTCGTCGGCCTCTTCGTCGTGGTCGCGTAGCCAATCCTCCCACTTGGTCCATACATAGCGGCCGCCGACTGTGGCAAGACCGTATGCTGCTTTCTGCCATTTGGACGGAGGCACGGGGACAGCGGCGGCAATCGCGCCGCGTCTACCACTTGTTGCACGCGCATCCGCATACTTGAGGTTCTGGAGGGCCGCACCATAGGTCGCGTCGTTGTCCCACACGGACAGCTTGAACAGCGCTGCTCGTAATAGCAGCATAATCTCAGGCTGCCAGTCATCCTGCAGTGTGCCGCCACGAATGTATCTGAGCGCATCGGCCACCTGCCCGCGCAGAAGATCCAGAAGCTCCTCGTCGAGCAGCTCGGCATCCACCTGGCTGACACGGAACGCAGGGCGCTGCCCGCTGGTGCCGGCCACGTCGATATTTCTCGAGTCATTGCCGCCATTCAGTGTCGAACTAATCGTCGAGGCTGCCCGACTGACTCCATCCCAAGCGACGAGAGCCGTGCCGCCCAGTCGTCTCACCAGAGGCGACGACGACGAAGACAGCGGTCCACCGGCGTCGAGCCGTGCGCGCAGAGCTGCTGCAGCCGCTTCTCGCCGTGCTGCTTCGGTCGCGGCAATCTGTGAGCGCGCAGCAGCCTCGGCGGCAGCGCGTTCGTTTCGACGGGCCGCCAGACGTCGTTGCGCCTCGGCAAAAGAGGGCGCGATGGACGCATTGGCGGCGGCGACCGCGGCGGCCGTTTGCGGCGGAGGATTCGGTGGTGGTATTCGGTCGGTCATGGCATGTGTATGTGGGCGATCGAAAAGAAAAAGAAATGTCGATGATGCTGTCGAAAAGAGTGCAGAGGAGAAGAGAAGATAGGAATGATTGAAGGCGTCGATGTAAATTAGCTTTGTACTTTGCTGGGCAAAAACCGGGGAAGGCGCGGATTACGCATGACACCCCAGGAAGCTGAAAATGGAAAGCTGGGGGGCGCTTTCCTTACTGTGGACTTTTGACTTTCAGAAGGCGCGCGTTTGGGCTGGGAAAGTGGAAAGAGCCGAGGTTCGGTGTGGTTGGCTGCTGCCACCTGCCAGCATGCACCAGCGAACAAGGGCCCGCTACAGAATGGAAGGCGCGTGCTAGAACTCCACGCCAGAAGGTCTAGGCTCCACTATGGCGATCCCACTCACTTCACTTTGCCTTGTGGTTTTATTCAGTTGACAACTCTCATTCATTAACAACTTTTGCTCTCGAATATATTGTACAATGACCACCATGCTGTCCTCCGATAGAATCCAGATCGTACAAGCACCAAAGAAATTCAAAATAAACAAAAAAACAAAGATAGGACTGTACGACAAAGCGATTTGCTGTAATAAAAAACGCCATATCCTTTCGTAGCGAAAATAGTAAAACCAGAAGGCCAAACCCAAAAGACCAAGTAAATACCAACAAAAACATAATTACCAACACCAAGACCTGATGTGTTTGCTGAATGTGGGCAAATGTTTCTACTCTTCACACCGCAGCCCCTGCTCCAACCAAGTTGGTTCCTAGAACTTCATCAGATTGGCAAAGATGGTCACCTTTTCCAGCTCGGCATCGGCTCCGTTGGGCAGCTTCTGGTCCTTGGCCAGACCGGCGATGATTTGGACCTGAATCACATTGACACCCGGGTGCAGATTGACATCGTACAGCTTGGCATCTTCAGAAGCAGGCGGTGCAGGTGTGCCTTGCGGCGTTTGTTGGGGCGTTGGCGGTGACGGCGACGGACCGAGTGTGGCGCCGTTGGAAATGACAAACATCTTGAACGGCCGCTGCTGCTTCTGGATGCCCGGGTTGAGTGACACAAACAGCTGCTGGCGCCACTGGCCTGGCGGGATGTTGAGCGTGACGTAGCGCTGTGTCAATTTTGGGTGCGGCGGCAGCTGGATCTCGAAGCGACGGTGCTCGTTGCTGAGGATGGCAGAGTGGGTGCGGACCGTCAAGTTGGTGAGGAGAGGTTCTCTGCTGGCCTCGCGGAACTTGTTCTCGTAGGCTGGGCGTGGCGGTGCGGCGGGCGGCTTTGGTGCCGTGATGGGGGTTTCAGTGGCAGCAGCACCGTCGCCGTTTGTAGCCGGAGAGGCAGCAGCAGCAACAGGTGTGCCGTTGGCCAGAGCAGGGGAGCCGTTTGGCCGTTGTGAGGACAAGGCGGGCGATGCGCGTGACGAGGACTCGCGCTTGGCACCGTTGACGGTCAGGGCAGCGGCAGATGGGCTCGGCGAGGTCTTTGACAGGCCGCGTGTCTTTTCGAGAGCCGACAGTGGCGGTGCAGTGCGTCCTGTGGTCGCTGGTGCGTCCGAGGACACAGACCCGGCCGTCTTGCCGACAGGCGACTCGGCCGAGCTGCCGCGCGTGTTGGCCACGTGGATTGTGATCTTCTTGGAGCTCGACGGCGTGGCAACAGCAGCCGACTTGATTTTGATCTTGGGCTGTGGCGGTTCCTGGACCACCTCCTTTGCTTGTTTTAACTCGTCACGGAACATTTTCTAAACAAAGTTAGCAGGCATTCAATCAAAGGTACGGGGGCAAGCGCGTCTTACCTCCAACTCTTTGGCCATTTCGGCGATTGGACTGCCGTCCTCGTTGTAGTAGTAGGCATTCTCCCACAGCAGGCTGGCCTTCTCCTCGAACGCGGCCCAGCTCTTGAACTCAGTCACGCCCGACCGGTCTGTCCGGCTGCGGATGCCTTTGACGAGCTTTTGCAGCTTCTTGATCGATAGCGGGTCCTTGATGACCTGGAAGTAGTCCTTGAGCGTGCGTGGCGGGAGGTTGAAGAATGGCTCAAAGTAGGCGTAAGACTCGTCCCTGCAGTTGTTAGCACGCGTTCATAAGATATTAGATGCAGCGCCGTCGTGGACTCACTCTTCGTCTGGTCGCCGGATAATCTCCTCGACAATCTTCTCCTGTGCCTCCTGGAACGTAAGTCCCTTGTAGGGCACGCCTTCAAAGTCGTGGTCCTGCTTCAGGCCCGGGGCAACTGTGCGCTCCGACGACTTGCGCGAGGTCCGCGCTGGCGTGCCGCGCACGCTTTTCGACGAGCTCTTTCGCCGGCCGGGTGTCTTGACATCGTCCTCATCCTCGTCGTCTTCGTCGTTCTCCTCTTCATCGTCGTCCTCCTGCTCTTCCTCGGCATCCTCGTCTTCCTCGCCTTCGGCATCTTCATCTCCCTCGGCATCCTCGTCACCGTCCGCATCCGCGTCTTCTTCATCCGGGAAGGGTGTCGGGAACGCCGTGTAGCCCGGGTTCAGCTTGTACGCCGGGTTGTGCTTGACCATGAAATTGCTCGTGGCTTTGCGCACGCGCTCCGAGTCGTCGACCTGCGGCGAGTTCTTGCCGTAGTACTCGCGCACATTGAGAACCATGCGCTTCATATACGACTCCAGTTCCGTCAATGTCTTGAACTTGCCGGCCTTGAGTTTTGCCTCGGCGTCCTGCAGCGACATCGGCATGCGGACCGCCTTATAGTAGTCCTCGTTGCCGCGCCGTGGCGGCAGCGTCTCAAACATCTCTGCTATCCGGCGGCCATTCTTATCGCTTGTTTTGCGGATCAGCTCGAGGAATTCGAGGCCCGTCTTTGTCGTCGACTTGGCTGTTTCGGTGCTCTTTTCCTGGTGACAGAGTTAGTTGTGATATCGGACAAATCGGACAAAAAACAGTGAGAAGCAAATGAGAAAACATGTGCAGTCGTCAATTGAGATTGTGGCCGTGCGCGCGGCGACAATGCATTCGGGTGACAATTGACGAGGCTGTAGACAAAACGACCGTCGGCTGCGGCCAGTCCGGGGTTTGGCTCGTTGGATGTGCAGCTGGGACTGTAGCTGTAGCTGGAGCTGGAGCTGTCGCAAAGTACTCCGTAGCTTTTGGCGATTTCTCCGGAGCTACGTCGTATTCTACGCCAACTTGTCGCGACGCGAAATAGCCCACGTCAAACGTCCAACGTCAACTGTGCACCGCAACAACGCCTGCCCCTTGACCATGTGATGCATGCAGTCCTCCTCTATTGCTCTTCTGGACCAACTCAATCCCCTCGCGCAAACACTCTTTTGAGTTTTTCTCGTTTCTCCCAACTTACCACAACTTTTAACCGCTTCGAGGCACGAAGGTCTCCGCCGCTGGCGCCAGTCGACTTGCGCTTTTCCATCGGGGGCTTCGACTTGACTCGCAACAGGGATGGTGGGAGGAAGAAATGTCGTGATGCGATGTGTGCGACGTTTCTGTCGATGCGTCGTTCGGTTTGCTCGATGGATGCAAATTGATGCAATTGATCGATGCTACGAGAAAACGCCAAACGAACGGTGGCTGGAAAGGCGACAGGCAAGCAAATCTTTTCTCCAGACTGGTGGCCGTCGAGTGCCTGGTGCGTTGCGGAGCTATTTGCTGTCAAAGGCGAGTCGCGATGCTGCTGGTCGAGCTTTTTTGGTCGTTTTGGCTTTTGGCTTTTGGCCCTGGACTGGTGGCTTTGGCTTTCTCGCTTTCTGGCGAAAGGAAAGGGCGGACGCGTTTTCTCTGCGGAGAGGGGAGGAAGGAGCGAGATGCGTCCCTTGGCCGGAAAGGACAGTACGTACTGTGTGAGTTAATCCACACTGTATCTTAAACACAGTGCTCCGCGATAGACACGTGACCCGACTTTCTCCCTCCTGACAGCCCCGCGTCTCTCCTGCAGGCCCGAGCCTTTTCGTTTTGTTTACTTTGGGGCCTTTTCCGATGCCGCCTGCCTGTCGCCCAAAAGAGAGAACGAGAACGGACCCATCATACTTTACCTCGTCAGGTCTTTGCTCATTGTGCTTTTTTGCCCCTCAATTCTTCACCGTTTTTTTTCTTCCCCTTTTGTCTTGTCAACACCTTCACCTTGACCGACAGCGACTCTCTTTGTAGTCCCCGTCTTTCTTTCGTCTCTTTTCCTTTCTCCGACTTTCCCCTCAAAACGACGCGTCTCTGACTCGACCCTTGTTCTCCATCTCGACTCAATCGACCACACCACGACTGCTTCTGACTTGCGACGCGTGGCATTCGCTGACAGAAACGACTGCTCGACTTTTTGCCCGCCCGAAAACGCGCTTTTCCCTCAACGACACGCTTTACCGCTACCTTCTCTCGCACTCCTCCTTTTCTTCCTCTCCCATCACAATGTCGTCCCTCCAGGAGATGCGGACACTGGGCATCGACCCTGCCCGCAGAAACACACGCGCCATTCCTCTGTCCGACTCGGAGCGCAAGGTCCTCGAGCCCTACCTCGACAACATCCACTACTCGCAGAGGTGAGCTCTCTTTTGTTGCCTCGTTTTTCTGTTGCCTCGCTTCGCTCGCATTTGTTCCACTGCTAACTTCTGCAGATACTCAGACAACCAGTACGAGTACCGGCACGTGCTTCTGCCCAAGCAGATGCTCAAGCTCATCCCCGACCAGTACCTTGACGAGAGCAAAAAGACTATGAAGCTGCTCTGGGAAGACGAGTGGCGGTCTATGGGCATTACGCAGGTGAGCAGCTGCGGAACACAGAGAACGCCAACATGTCATTTTTCAACCGACGGCATACTGACATTCCCTACCTTGTCCAGAGTCTAGGATGGGAGCACTACGAGGTGCACGAGCCGGAGCCACATATCCTGCTCTTCAAGTGAGTACTCTTTTCCAAGGGAGGAAGCGCCGCTGGAGCTGATCGGGCGCAAGGCTTATATTTTTATATTTGGCTACACAGAATGCTAACCACCCTCCGTTCTCTAGGAGACCGATCAACTACCAGCCGCCGGCAAATTGAGCTGCTCAACTACGATGATGGGGATGGCGCTGGTTCAGAGGCCGGCGCAAGGTGTGCTGGAGTTTGATTGCATACGATGACGACGACGACGATGACAGCGACGAGCAAACGACGATTGGCGCACACGAGTAACGGCCGTCCCAACTCCTGTTTCCGACGGACCCCTGTTCGCGAACCTCCTTGTTTCTCGACGCATACGACTCGATTTCGCCTTTACATCACAACTTGGAGTTTCTATACTGCTTTTCTGTCGGTCTTGCTTTCTGGGTTGGAGAGTCTGAGGTCTGGCCAGCATACGAGGCAAAGGGTGCGGCATCGACGGTACGGTTGCTTCCGCACAGCCCCTCGGCTTGCTTGTGGATCCGTACCTGGCACAGAGAGTGGACTGGTTATGCCTCTTAGGTGTGCTACAGCAAGTGCTTGTGGCTTTTGGGTCTTGCTTCCATTCTTACCTTGTGTGCTCGACCTCGACGTTGGCGGTGGGAAGACATACGGACTGTGCAAGGCTGTCTCAGTGGACTTATTGGGGCTGTATGCTGGCTTTTTCGTTATTCTGACCGGCTCTTCAGATGTAAGATATTATTGGCGAACTGTTCTTCTGTTCTTTGCTGCGATCGTGCATATTGGTTTATTTCATGGAACGTTGATACTTTACAAGCGGAATGCAATCTGTGTAGTTGTGTGTTCTCAATCCTATGGTGACATTATACCTAGCCATATACGACGTACTCGTATGTTGTACTCTTGGCTCAACCTCAGCTGCTCGTAATAACGAGGCTGATGCTTCTTCGTATTGTGCAGTACCACGCATCTCACGGACTTTTGTTTGCTTGGTGGCCTGCTTTTGTACTTTGGGCGCTCTGCATCGATCGACTCGTCCGGCCATTACCAAATGCACCAACTTGGTGAGTATTCCCCCTTCGCTCCCCCAACCGAGCGCTCCGGCGGCAGCGGCCACTAAGAGCCAAGTGCGCAAGCCTTGTTTTTAGCCGCTTGAAAGAGCGCTTCAACTTCGTACAGGGGTTCGCCCTTCTGGAAATGGTGGAATTTGATTCCTGGAAACTGCAATGTGGCCAATTTTGAAGGCTTTCTCTTTCCGCCACTGTCACTGATTTAAGAGACACGCCGCGAGTTTACTGAACATGCCGTCTCTCTGCGTCGTGGCTTTGCTTCCGCCGAGACGGTTCAAAAACGGACGATGTAGCGCATCTGCTGATTCTCCGCCGCGCAAATCGGATGACATAATCTCCAGGAGCACTGTTGCAGGCAGCACCTGCCGACGCATCGCATGTTTCGCTCCCTGCTGTACTCCGTAATTTATAGTTGTTGCTCCACCCTGCGCAATACTCTGTATCGAGTCATACAAGTGTCCGAGAGGGAAGGAGGAATGGGGGAATCAGGAAACGTGGGCAAGAACCCAATTGGCAAGGAAGGAGGGAAGCACAAGAAGACAAGAAGACATCGTGTCTCCTTCCATATTTAGAATCCAGATGCGGCCGTTTTTGGTGCACCTAAAAGACTTCACTCGTCTCATTTTCTTCCATTTCTTTATCGTTTTTCTTTGCTGCCTTGCACCGGTAAACCTTTGATTCAACCTTTGATCGGCCGCCACCCACACTTCGTTTTTGCCCCTTTCACGGCCAGCTGTCTGTAAAGGTGTCCTCTTACAATAAAAGTCTTAAAAAGTCTTAAGCTAAAAGCAGGGGGCCTGTACGACGTAATCGTACCCTGCACTAGAACCGCCAAAGAACACAACCACATGTCACACCAGCGCCACCCCTGGCCCAGGAGTAACCTTTCAAGAACCAAACAGAATCCGAAATGGGCTCGAACAAGAAACGAACCTATAAAAAGCAAAAAGAATAAAATCGACATCATTGCCCGCGCCGCACTCTTCCCGCAACAATCTTCAATTCTTCTCCTGCCTCTCGACCCAGACACTCCTTTACTCGCGCCGGCTAATTGCACTCGGTATTAAACAACCCAGCACCTCGACGGACTCCATCGCCCAGATCTGTCCTGACTCTCTCGCCCAAATCACCAGCAAGCGGTCTAAACTTCCCAACTACGACAGCTTCTTTGCGCTGGTCGCTCTTGCTGTTTCAGACCCTGCAATAGGAACTCCGGCGCTCCTTCCACCGCGACACCGACGAACGCCTCCTGGCTCTTTCCTTCCCTGGTCTTTTGAGAAGTGTCTTGTTGCCCGTTCGCTCCTTCTAGACAGCGTCTTACCGCCTCTCTCATTTCTACCGACCCGCGACCTCCTTCGCTCCTTCCTGCGACTGCCGCTTACCTCCGGACACTTATTAAAAAATAAAGTTGTCCTGACCAAGCAAGCCCGTCCTCGACACTCTCGATACACACCCACACACCACCAACCCTAGACTCTATATCTTCTCCCGACCGCCCACTTCGATCCGGGACACAATGAAACCAGCTTCCAAGCTGTTCTATCTCAGCATCTTTGCACTTTGGGGCCCACTGGGTCAGTGCCAGAGCTCGCAAGATGCAGATGCCTGCGTGGTATGCCGATAGTCACCTCTCCTCTCCTCTTGTTTCTTCTAGTTTCTCTGCCCTCTTTTTCCATTACTTATCTTTATCACCATGGCGTCACTCGACGGCCTACCTCTGTCTTCTGCTGGCGGCAGCCTCTCTTGTTCCCGCCGCCTCATCTGTTGACGTCGGGGTCGAGGCTATCGCCTTTCCTCGCTCCGATCCTCGCTTCATCGTCTCTAACCGCTCCTACTCCTACCAGATTTCCCCCAAGGCCATTGTGTCCGACGCATGCGCCTCCTACTCGACCCTCGAGAAGCTCAACGACCGTGTGCAGCCCTCTCTCAACGGCCTGACTCAGACAACCGACTTCTTCAGCCATTACCGCCTGAACCTCTTCAACAAGAAATGCCCCTTCTGGAACGACGAGAATGGCATGTGCGGCAACATTGCCTGTGCTGTCCAGACGCTCGAAAACGAAGACGAAATCCCCAAGGTCTGGCGGGCCAGTGAGCTCGGCAAGCTGCAGGGGCCCTCTGCATCCCACCCGGGCAAGTCCACACAGCGCGAGCGGCCACGACGCCCACTCCAGGGCCGCCTGGGCGAGAACGTTGGCGAGAGCTGTGTGGTCGAGTATGACGACGAGTGCGACGACCGTGACTACTGTGTGCCCGAGGACGAGAGCGCCGACTCAAAGGGCGATTACGTGAGTTTGTTGGAGAACCCGGAGCGGTTCACGGGCTATGCAGGCGACGGTGCTCGGCAGGTCTGGGAGGCCATCTACCGCACCAACTGCTTCCAGAAGAGCTCGTTCCCGCACTCAGCGCAGGTCGAGACCTCCGAGCAGGCCGACAAGGCCGCCAAGAACCCGGCCGCCATCGATTTCCGGTCGGTGCTCGAGGCGGCCAATCGCCAACACCTGCTCGAGCAGCAGCGCGAGGTCAAGCCGTCCACCCCGTTTGTGTCCAAGACGGGCCTCGAGGTCGAGGACGAGTGCATTGAGAAGCGTGTGTTTTACCGCCTCATGTCGGGCATGCACTCGTCCATCAACACACATGTGTGCTGGGACTTTTTGAACCAGACCACGGGCGAGTGGTCGCCCAATGTAGGCTGCTACGTCAACCGCCTGCACCTGTTTCCCGACCGCATCAGCAACCTGTACTTCAACTATGCCCTTTTGACGAGAGCCGTTGCCAAACTCGGCCCCTCCCTCGAGCGCTACATTTTCTGTTCGGGCGAGCCTGAGCAGGACAACCTCACTCGCGACAAGGTGTTGGCCGTTACTGAGATGGCCGCCACCGTCCCCCAGATCTTTGACGAGTCGCTCATGTTCTCGAACGGCGAGGGACCCTCGCTGAAAGAAGACTTCCGCAACCGCTTCCGTAACGTCAGCCGGTTGATGGACTGTGTCGGCTGCGACAAGTGCCGACTGTGGGGCAAGCTGCAGGCGGCCGGCTACGGCACCGCCCTCAAAGTGCTCTTTGAGTACGACAACGACGGCGCCATCCCGCAGCTGAAGCGCACCGAGCTCGTGGCCCTCTTCAACACCTATGCGCGCCTCAGCAGCTCGCTCGCCAACATCCAAAGGTTCCGCGCCATGGTGGCCGCCGACGAAGATGCGGCCATGGCTGCGGCTGCTGTTGAGGCTGGGACGGCTCCCGCTGGTGCTGGCGCCAACCAAAAGGCCCTGCCGCCCGTCAGCCTCCTGCCCGACCGCGTTAAGAAGCCGCACAATGTTGTCACGACACCCAAGGCCGAGCCGAAGAAGGAGACAAAGAAGGACGCCGACGAAGTCCTCGAGGGGATTGACGAGAAGCTGTCCGCCGAGCCGACTGTCCGCGAGTTATTTGACGAGGAGCTCGGCCGTGTCTTCCGCGCCTTCCGCGTCGTCATTGGCCACTGGATCTCATTCCCCAAGACGTTCTACAACATCTTCACGTCGGAGCTCATGCGCCTGTGGCAGTTTTTTATTGGTCTGCCGGTGCAGCCGCGGACGTGGGAGTTCAAGCGGCCTAGCTTTGACGAGCTGTAGGAAGCACGTTCGCGCCGATCACTTTGGGTTTTCGTGTCGCCTGTTGTGCCCTGGATTCTCGAAGCGCTTGATTTTTTAGTCGACGCTGCTTTATTAGTAATTGTTTTTGCATAGGGCATGGGCGTTTGCTGGGCGTTTTCATTGTTATTGCCGTTTCCTCTTCTTCTTTCTTTAGTACATACATTTGGCCAAATGCACTCTTCCTCTCTCTCATTATGCACAGCTGTCTGCTTTTGCTGCATCGAGACAGTCTTCACATAGATACACCAATACATACAATATACTGAGACTGAGGCTTGAGTTATAAAACAACATTGAGGTTAAACACAGAGAATAAGCGATTGCTAGTGGTATCTAACGAGTGATAAATGCAGGCTATGGTGTAGACTGAATAGTCTCTCAGAGTCCAAAAAGGCTCTTTTTACTGTTACGGCGTTCAGCAGAGCCGTTTCCGTCTTCCGTTCTTGTTCGTTTTGACCGTCGCTGTTGGCTCTCCTCTATTGTTGAGGAGGGGGGTGGTGCTGCCGATTTCGAAATCGACGTAGAAGCCTTCCGTAGCGGTATATCTGTCACAACGTTGCCAATTTTGGCCTTGATGCTTTCCACGGGCATTGCTAGCGGTGGCGTATCCTTTGATGCCGTAGTTTTCGCACTCCACTCGTCGTACACGTTTTGTGTCGTTTCTGCCCATGCGTCGATATTGGATGCAAGCGTCCACGCTACAGACACATGGAAGGAAGAAGCGTCGATCGTCGAGTCCCCATCTGTGCCTTTCCTTGCATATAGCGCTGGTTGACCGGCGAACGTCACCTGCTCATTGCATTGGTCGAGAAGAGTGACCAGTGGCTCATTCCGCGAGCTTGCGCGGCTGACAACAACCGCTCTTAAAACAAGAAACGCCCGCGCCGAGTCCGGGCTCCGAAACCAATCCAGACCGTTAAAGGTTACGTCAAAGCGTCCGACGCCCAATGAGCCTATCTTGTCCACGAGCTGCGTGAGAAACTGTCCCTTGTCAGCCGTCGACAACACAAATGGTCGCGACAAGCTAATGTGCAGCGGCAGCGGCGCGCCGAGGTCGCTTGTCAAAAACGAGTGGAAAGCGGCGTCTTCTCCCAAAGATGAGCGAAGCGAGGACAGGAGTTGACTTAGGCGCTCATGGTCTGGCGATGAAGGGTACCCTACAGAGAGTTAACTATGAACAGACACAAAAAGGGAGAGGGAAACGCACACTCAATGTATATGTGACTGGGCCACTGGCCGGCGACGTGTGGAATGGCGCGATGGCGGCCTTGGTGTAGACTTGGGTCGTCGGACGTAGAGCTGCGCACGGTGGCCGCATAGAGATCATGAAATTCTCGAGGGAGAGGCGGGAGCGATGAAGACACGGCCTTGGTCCCCGTCTTCTCGTCACCGCTGCCCTCGTCGTCCGAAGAGTAGTCGACGAGGCCCATATCAGGTAGTTGAAGCTTGGCTACCACGCTCCCACTGGGCTAGCGGCGGGTACTATCACTACGTAATCATAGTATACAGTCCTTTTAGGTAGAAGAGACAGCTTCTGTGCCGCTTAAGCCGTTTGTTTTGTTTATTTTGGTTTGGTGATGTTGTTGCCTTGGGTTGTGTTGTTGAGATGTCGAAGTTGCGGTCACGTGGAAGACACCCTAGTGGCGCTTTCAGTGCCTGGCTCGCCTGGGTCTTGTTCCTGGCGGCCATAGCGCGCCGAAGGATTTTGTTTCTTTATGCTTGTACTCGCACAGGTGCGACTTTGTAATATGGTGCATTTTGTGTTCATTTCTCGTTGAATTTTTATCTCGAGCTCCTTTCCCTTTTTGAGGCCCGTAAAGACATACAACAACAGCGTATCGTATCTTCAACTATGGCGCTGCTTGAGTACAGCTACTTTTGCATTCTCGAACATCCAACATTTAGTTCTCTTTCAACACCGCCGTTTTAACCTTCCGATTCTTCCGTTTCCCCCGACTGCTCTGATCCCACTCGTCTTATTCGTCATCGCCTTGTTCGATACTTTACAGTTATAGCATTAATTTGTTAAAGCCGGCAAATTGGGCCGAGATGAGAGGATTCTTACGACAGACATATAGATATATATGCAATCACTTAAGTATTTAGACTACCCTGTAAATACCTGTCTCATGGCCGACAAACTGACCTTGGGAGTTGGCTGTTCGTGGCGTACAAATGTCGCATATATCCAAGAGACTTGTGCTAAAGCAACTTCTCTTTTTTCTCTCTTTTTTTTCTCTTTTCCCCCTCTTTTTCTCTCTCTCCCCCCCCCCTTCTTTTTTGGCAGTGGAAACGGTTGAAAGCTGCACATCTCGTCAGCCGCATCGTCAAACTGCCGTTGGGAGTGCATGCATGGCTGGACCTGATCTTGCAGACTGGCAGACAAGACAGCAAGACTAGGCTGGATCGGAGAAAAAGGGAAAAAGAGAAAATAGAGCTGCCCAAAGATGGCCCAAGCCAGCCCTGTCCTTATGAGTGCCCATAAAGGCAGGTACAAGGCACACGGCATTTTGCCGTCAGGATGGGCTGGAAAGGGACTGCGAATAAAAAAAGAATTAGGAAAGAAGGGAATCACCCAACCCGGGGCGTCCACGTTCACGTTCCATCGCGCCTTCCCTGCACGTCAAAAATAATATCGGCTGGTCGACGACGTCGCTCACCTCCTTCCGCGGGTTTTAAGAATGCACCTTCCTTAACAACGGCCCCTGCCTATTATGTAGAATATTGAGCAGTGTACGGAGTAGAAACTCTGTGACTCCCAAGAGACGGTGTGGGCATGCAGTGTTTTGTGACAAAGTCGCTCCTTCCACCAACAGTGACTTCCTGTACGTTTTGCTTCCCCTTTTCTACCGACTTCTTGTCTGCCGTTCTATTTCTTCCCTTTCTGCTTTTTGTCTCTTTTTTCTCCTCCATCGTTGAGCCAGACCAGCACGAAACCGCCCCTCGAAAGCAGCTCTTACATCTACGACGAGTGCCGTTTGTCGCATCCCACGATCGATCGGGGTGTGTGCAGTCGTCACAAAGGACCCTGCATCAGAAAATACACCGCAACACTGCACTGCGACAAATCGACAAACTTGACCCAATCAGGCGGGGCAAAGTCAACAAAGACCGCAAACTCGCAGAACTCAAACCGAGTCGTCCTCAACCTCAACCTCGATCTCTCGAGTGCAAACGACAAGAATCAATTACATAGCAGCTTATTTTGCTTATTTTACGACTCGACCCAAGCCGACCAAGAAGGAGACTAGACATTGCGATTGCCATTGAAAGCACTCCAAAACAGCCGCAAAGATGGCCAAAACCAAGAAGGAAAAGGAGGACAAGGAATGGGTGAGTTTTATTTTTATTTATTCTCGTTCTCATGTCTCGTTCTCTTGCTTTCTTCCCGCGATCCTCCCGTCTGCCAACCCCGGCCGAGGCAGGTTTCCGGTCGCCACTTTCAAATCTCGAGCGAGGCAAATGGCTGGAAAACGTGCTCTGGCGCTGTCAAAGTCGCAGGCCAAGCCCAGGCCGCACTCCGGCCCAGCCGGCGAGCAAAAACTGTTCTAAGAAGACTCGACTGGAACGACTGGAATGCAAACAAGACAGCCCAAGCAGCTCTAGTGGAGCCTGTTGAGCCAATTGCAGGTGTGGTGGAACCAATGACGAGCCTCGATGGGTCTGGATTGCTGCTTTCAGGATGCGCTTGATGGCATCTTTACATCATGGCTCTGTTGGATCTGCCAGTGCACGCCGCCCCGAATCCAGCTCGTTGGCTCCTCGAAACTATCTCGAGTCAGAATCTTGGCATCAACCTGCCGCTCATTTCCCTTTTTTCCCTTCTCGAGCTTTCCTCTTTTCGTTTCATTATCGCCCTCCCACGTCTTCACCTCCTCCCGTCGGGCGATCATCAACGATGTCGTGGCCTCGCCGATCGCATCGGGAAACAAGCTCGTTGCCCAAAAAATCCCCAAAAAGCTTGCACGTCACACCCGTCACACCCGTCACGCCCGAATCCGGAATGCCGCACTGGTGTAAACAACTGGGGCCCGCCAACAGCTAGTGGGCCCCTCGGCCCACTGTCTTGCACTTACACACCCTCCACTACGACATACCTAGATGCTGAAGACTCGTCAGACTCGTCAGACCAGCCAGAGTCGAGCTTTTTTTGCGCCCGGCAGAGTTGTCGTATCGCTTGCCGTCAATGCGTGTATTGCGTAGTGTAAACGTATCGACACCGCCACAAGAACGGCCAGAAATACATCCAAGAAAGTCCGCTCGCTCGCCCAGGCACCGCTTACTCACCAACCACGCGGCCGTATCTTTGTCTTTGTTCTCAACGCCCTGTTCCTGTTGTATTTTTTCCTGGCTTTTATTATTTTTCAAAGTGTTGCCTGATTTATTTTGGTCGTCTCCTTCTCTCCTCTTTTTCTTCTTCTCTTTCTGTTCCTTTTCTGAATCGTTTCTTCTCTTGCTATCTTTTTCTCTCTCTCATCCACACCATCTCTTTACCTAACAACAACGTAGGCCAAGAGATACATCCTAGACCCATTGAACGCACCCGAGCCAAGCCAATTGGACGGACCAGGCACATCTTTCTTCAACCCTCGACGCTCACTGTCTCTCAACTGCAAACCGAAAGAAGTACCACTTCACATTCTGCAGAAACGTCACAGCGGCTACCCAACACCTCCCGACTCGACCAGTCCAATCCGCTCTCCTTTCCAAATCCACCACCCGAAGCCGTTCTCACCAGGCCGTCGCCATTCCTATCTTCCTCCTGCAGACTGGGCTCCCGCCGACGCCATCTTGAAGCGCAGCCAGAGTCTCAACACCCACGCACAGCGACCTCCAACGCTAGCACGCAGCCAAAGCCTGAACCCGAGCTCGCAGCTACCTCATTTTGAGATCTCTGCCAGCCAAAAACAGCAACAACCGATAAGACGGAGGCCTGTTCGGACAGAAAGCCAGACCTCTACAGGTACAGCCACTGCAGTTGCTATTCAAACTGCCAAACCTGTGCCGCCACCGAAGAGCCGTGACCTTCTTCCGTCATCACCGCCAAAGACTGCACCTGTTGCCCGACTACAGCAAGCAACATCAAGTGCCCGGCCAAACAAACTCAAAGTAGGCAGAAAGCCTCCACAGACACATCGCACGCAAGGTACTGCTGAAATCATTGGCGAAGTCTTTGCCGATCGAACAAGCAGCTACGTCAATAAGCTTCTGCCATCGACTTCAGAGCCTGGCCCTCCACCAACACCACCAAAAGTATCGAAACCGACACCGACCAGCCCTCCTCCTCCTTTACGCCGAACCGGTTCACTTCTTCGACGCATCATAGCAATGTCGTACCAATCGCCCGAGATGAGCAAGCCCCAGCTGACGGAAGAGCGCGAGCGCCGTAGCAACTCTACCCGTAAGCACCGTTCCCGCCACAGCCGGCCGTATGCCGACACGATTGACTCGCTTGACCGCGTTGGCGGTGTGGTCTATCACCACGAGGGCCCGTACGATGCCACACTTGCTGCTGTCAACAAGAACAAGAAGAAGTCACCCCTCGAGGCCGTCAAGGACTCCAACAACGAGGCTCTTAAGGCCACGCCGCGCGAGTACATTCAGGACTCGTTGACCAAGCACGTCCCTCTGCAAGGCACTTCCAACATTCCGTCGGGTATGCCTGACCGGAACGGCAATGTGCTATATTACAACGAGGGTGCCGATTTGATGCGGGAGGCCGATGCTCCCGGCGGTGCTTACCGTCGTTACGATTTTATTGCGAGTGTTCTTCCATCTACGTTCCTACGCATCTATTCGACAATGCCAGCTAACAGCAGTGTAGCAATACCACCCCGACGATCTCAAGGGCAAGGGTGAGCCGTCGTACTCGATCGAGAAGGCCATGAAGGAGAACAACAACGGCAAGTTGCGCAAGTATAGCTCGTCCTTCAGCCACGGTGCTGCACGGCCCATGGCTTACGAGATGGAGAGCCGCAACGGCCGCAACGACGGCGCCACTGAGCCTTTGATGGCATCCAAGGGCGGCGCAACGTCTTCAACACGCCGTAAGAGCTTCAGCCATGGCTCTGCGTCTGGAGCATGGGGCTCGGGCGCCGACCTTGATACGGCCGACTCCAACCGTCTTGGTGTGCCCAGCGACGGCAGTGGTCTTGGCCGCAGCAGCTCGACGAGCCACCGTTTTACCGACGGCATAAAGCGCCGTTTTGGCAGTCTGCGCCGGAAGTAGTCTACTGACAGAGAGACTGACGCAGTAGATGTTTAGATTGGACTGGCGTTCTGTTTACTTTTGGATTTTGGTATTTTGCTCTTGGCTGTATTTTATGTTGGCGTTGGCTTTAATTGATACAGAGTCTCTTGTTTCCATTGTTTCTGGTTTCGGAAGAAATTGTACTAGCACCATTATGTTCTATTCTATCTCGAAATGCACCCGTACCCCTTTTCCAACACAGAATTTGACAAGTTTGTGCCAGTCCCGACACCATTCCCGCCATACGTCAAGCCCCCCCCCAAATAAAAAAAAAAGGAAAAGAAAAAGCCACTTACACCAGGATGTCGTTATAGGTGGCGCCGACATGACGTGGGGGCTCGGCCAGTTCAGTAGGTCCAGGCCCCAGCAGCTGCAGCCCACTAAAATGACAAGCAGGCCCCCAAACTCACTAAAATCGGACCCGCTAAAGCACCCCACCATGCTACGACGTCACTTTTCGCCAGCTCAAGCTCACAGCCAGACCAATTCACTCCGTTCCGTGATCACGTCGCGACCCTTCACTCGACACGTCGACCAGGATAGCAATTGACGGCGCGCACACCTCCTCTGATAAAACTCCGCATATAATCCCAGCTTCGACATGCCTCCTGTTCCTGCCAACCTGCCGGACCTCGTCCGCGCAGCGTTTCTTCGCGCCAAAGCAGCCGGCGACCTCACATTCTTTCCGACACAGGTCGCTCTCCTGAGGGTGCAGGGCGTGCCGGTAGGTTGAAGCCCGACAGCATTACGGATGCTGCAGCTTACTAACAGCTGACAGTTCCAACTCCGCTTCGCACCCGCTCTGGCCAAGAAGCCAAAGGGCGACAGCAAGAAGGATGACAGCAGCAACAAAAACGACACGAACGAAAAAGCACCACCACCCAAACCGTACGACCCATTCGAGGAGCCACCACCAGGCCTCGTTGTCCTCCCAGAACTGAACGGCGGCACCCACTGCCTGGTCCTCAACAAATTTGCCGTCAGCCAGGACCACGCCATCCTAGCCACGACGGCCTGGCGGCCACAGAGCCATTTGCTGGAGGCGACCGATCTGGGTGCGGCATACGCATGCATCCAGGCATATGCCGACCGTGGGGAAGAGCTGTATGTATTCTACAACAGCGGCAAGCACTCGGGTGCGAGCCAGCCGCACCGGCATCTGCAGCTGTTGCCTGTGGCGCAGATGCGGGAGGGCCTGACGGGGGACAGCGAAGGCGAATGGAGCGTGTTGGCGGACCGATTGTTGGGCAATGATGCGAAAGAAGTGCCTTTTTATGCTGCGGTTGCAAAGTTAAGGGGCGACGACGGAAGCGGTGATGTACTGTCCGTCGAGAGACTGCACACGATCTACCTGGATCTGTACCGGCAAGCACGGGCGGCCGCACAAGGCACACCGGCTGCAATTGAAGCGGCAGAGGGATATGACACGTCTGCAGAAGAAAAAGGTGATGTGCCCGCATCGATCAGTTACAATTTGGCACTGACAAGCCGCACAATGGCTCTCCTGCCCCGCACGGCGGAAGGTGGTACCGACAACCAGTACAATCTTTCGCTAAACGGAACCGTGTTGGCCGGCACGGCGCTGGTAAAGAATGAGGCCGAGTGGGATGCGCTGCGCAGTGATCCGTCACGGTTGGGCAGTGTATTGGCGCAGATTGGTGTACCACCAAGTTCGGCAGGAGCGACCGGCGGTGCAGCAGGTGCAGGCAATGGGGGTGCGGCAGCGGTGGGGCCGTCGCGGGGCCGGCCCTCGCCGTCATCCCTATGAGAAATTGACTTTCAGGGTCCAGCTGTTTTTTGCAACGACAGCGTTCCTGTGTCGCGTTACCATTATATTTTGTACAAAACGGCGACGAACTGGTGGGCGGCGGCTCTCGTATTGGCAATCGGAGGAAAAATTACAAAAATACAAAATGTCCAGAAAATCGCCCGAAGTGCAATCTAGTTCTTTGTGGTGACGATGTTATGCTGACGCGAGAGTGCTATGCTTTTCCACACACCCTTATTTTTGGTATTTGCATTGTCACAGAGTAAGGATGCTTTTGTTTTGGTTGAAGTCGTGAAATTTGAGATTGAAAATTAGCTGAAGATTAATTAGGCCAAGCGGGATGCCACCCGTGTTCCTGCTTTAATACCATGATCCCCCAATTCCATGATTCCCTATTCCCTGATACCCTGACTCCCAGATGGCGATGAAAATTGATTGTGTGCGAGCGCCCTATGCTTTTCGGCGCCCAAATATTCCAGGTGTGTGTCTTTTAAATGGTATGTTGTGAAAGATTGAGTGTAAAGATGGCAAAGATTGAGAAGAGCAAAAGTCCTCTTCCGAAACTATTTTTTCTAAGGACGATGCAAGATGGTAAAAGATGGTGAAAAATACCGGAGAGACGCCGGTAAATGCTGCTGGGGTATCCTGCCCAGATGGTGGTCATGATAGTCGTTATGCTCCGTTGCGCCAGTTTTGTACGCCGTTGCAATGCTTTTTTGGGTCGAGAGCCGTGCCAGACCCTTGATAATGTATCGTTCCAATGACGCCGGTGAAAATGCAAAAGAAAAAAGTGCAGATAAAGACAGGAAAGAAATGTTCCCAGATGGCTAGACCTGCGAAGAGTAGATGTGGCTCTTCCCAGATGTTGCCGATGGAGTTTGATGTGTTATGCAACTGGTCAGGATGCAGTCCGTATGATGTGAGAGATAGCATCAGAGGACTACAGGAAGCCTGTTCAAACCCGAGTAGCTGCCGAGATCGTAGAGCCGTCGCTGTTGAATGCGAGAGCAGCTTGGGAGGATGAGAGGTTAGCTAATGAGGTTGACAAAAACGTGGCTACGAATTGTCTGGAAACTTACGGTATGATCGTGTCTTCTAATCGTGCGCGCCTCTAGAAGAGGACGAAGAAGAAAAAGAAGACAAAAGTAGGCGTCCCAGTGAACTGAGACGCAAAGCACCCCGACTCGTTTGAATGTGTGCAAGTCTTTCCCGACTGACTGTGCACACCGAGTCCGTTGTCGAAAAAAAGAAAGATGGAGGTCCCTGTGACCTGGGACGCATCTACCAAAGAGACCTCGTGTGGTACATCCTTTCCCCTGCCGAATGTACCAGCCCCCGAGTCGTCTTTGTCGGGAAAAGAAAGCTGGATGGGGAAGAAAACGTCTGTCACCAAACGCTGCCACCCTCACCGAGCTGTGTTCCATGAGCCGCAGGTGTGCGCGGGTGAGAGGGAACGGGCGGATGCGCTGTGCATAGCCGGATAAAGAAGAGAAAAAAAGGAGGTAGTTCCTTGACCTGCCGTGGCTAGGTGAGAGGGAACGAGAGCGGAGCCGTGGTGTTGACGGTTGCTGAGGAAGAGAAGACTGACCGGCCGACAATGAGAGAGAAAAAAAGCCCAGGCGTTACCCTAAAACAAAAGACTAAAAAAGGCAAAGAAAAAACAGAAAACAATTTTTTATCGGAGATGTTGGTTTCAGTGGCGATGTAGTCAGTCCCGTTCGGGTGGGCGCGTCCCATGGGATGTTATCGAATGGATGGGAACGCGGTATTGGAGAGCCGTTGAGCATCGGAGAGCAAAAAAAAAAAAGAAAACAGATGCAAAACTCCAGGCCAAAACCAAGCCGAGAAAACAAAACAGAAAATAGCAAACATCAAAGCAATTTTTTTGGGGAGATTGTTGGGTATATGTCGGAAGCCCCGCCCATGGGTAGCTTGTCGTTGGATGGGCGTGCGATCGGTTTCCAGGCCAAGGAACGAAGCAGTAAAAAAGAACAAAATAATGCAATAACAAAACGCAAAACGCAAAACGCAAAACGCAAAACGCAAAACGCCAAACGCCAACTCCGAGTGTCGAGGTAAAAAGAAACAACCTGGCCGGGGAGAGAGTAAGGGGAGGGTGAGAGGAGGGTGAGAAGAGCTAGACGACATAGGGGTCGTTGACATTGCTGCCAGCGCCCGCACTGCCGCTGCCGGAGCGGTCCTGGTCAGCGTCAAGGGATGCTTGCTCAGTGGCATGGCTGTCCGTCTCGTCGTTCGCAGGAGCGCCGTTGCCGGTGTTTTTGAACAGGAGCTTTGCACGTTTCTTCAGGGCGGCATAGCCAAAGCGGTAACGCCCGGCCACGCCCATCTCGTCCTGGACAAGCTTATAGCGGATATTCGACAGATTCAGCGGACCTCCATGTACTCTGGTCATCTCGTCAATGATGCTGCGTAGGACAGCATCGTCAACGTCCGACCAGACTGGCCGCCGAACACGGTCCTTCTTCGCCTTCTTCAGAGTCCGATACCGGCCACGGAGGGTGGAATCGGCCTCCGTCAGCCCCATCTGCTCCTTGACTTCCTTGTATTTCAACCCCGAGTCGATGAGTTGAACGAACAGGGCATCGCGCTGCCGCTTGGCCTCACTCTCCTCATCAGAGGTGTATCGGGAACGGCTGCGGCCAGAGGATGCGGTCGTGGGGCGGCGAGTGACTTGGCGGCGGGTGCTGCTGTTGGTGCTGGCGTTGGTGTGGGAAGACGAACGACGGACTTCAGACTCGCCTTCCCCCATATTGGGTTCAGGTGCACGGTGCGACGGGTATGCGAGGCTCTGGCTGTGACCTGCCGTAGCAACAAGGCTCTCACTTAAGATGAGCGGGCTGGGGTAGTTGTAGCTGGGACCGATGCCCTGATGGGTAGCATGTCGGTTGAAAGGCTGCAGCTCGGGAACAGACAGTTGGCCGTAGGCTTCGTCAAACTGGTCGCCATGACCACGCCACTGGGACATGGGATGAACGACGCCTGGCTCGTTGTAATGAACGACCGGCTCCATTGATTGAACGCCATGGTCGTTGACCACTTGAAGGTCCTTGGGAGACACCGTCTCACGATGGAGGTCGGGGGAATGGTGGTGCTGCGGCGTGAACGGTCTGCTGGTGGAAGCAGGCTCAAAGCTTGCGTCCTCATGGCATGTGACATCTGCTTGCGGCTGGCTATCCCGAGACGTGTCTGCGGCGGCACTGTCCTTGGACGGCGTGAACGTGAGAAACTCGCCAAAGTCAAACTTAGTGACTACGTCGGACTGATCCTCAGCCTCGTCGTTGACCTCCATGCCGATCTTGGCCTTTTTGGCGGGCTGACCGGCAACGGTGTGGTCATCATCGTCGGCCCGCAGCCGCTTCCGCTGGGAAGCGAGAAGCGGCTGGAGCGTCGCCGATTCGTTGACAGTGTTGCCGAGTGCCGGAATGTAGCCGTTGAGAGAATAGTCGAAGGCATGGGCATGGTTGAAATGAGTCGGGGCCGGCGTCATGCTTCTGGGAGCCATGTCGGGGATGTAGAATGGAGCCGCTGCTGGGTTGAGACCAGAAGACACGCCAGCATAGACGGATCGAGGTATGGCACCATGGAAGGGCTGAGATGTCTGCATTGTCGGAAACATCGGAGCCGTGTACTGCTGCTGCATGTGCTGGTAGACTGACGGCGGCATGTAGGTGTTGTATGGAATGGCACAATGGTCGGCATAGGCGCGTGTGGTCGGGATGGGGGAGAAGGTTGTGGTGGTGACGGGAGGGAAAGAAGTCGGAAACCCGGCATTGATATAGCCAAGATCAGGCACAAATTGCTGAGCAAGAGGGTTCAGTCCATTGGCCTGTTCCGTTTGCAAGAAGACGCGTTTGTTAGTCTGATGTCTCTCCTAAAAGTGGGCGAAGATGAGATGAGAGAAAAGCAGATGTATAATCCGAAAAAAAGAGAGACGAAAGGCGATGCGGATCAAGAAACAGCGGGACAAAGAAAGAAGGAGCTCAACATACCTGTGTGACGGTTTCTGCGGTGTAGTTGGCTGAAGCAGTGGTCGTGAAGACGTCGCCATCAGATTGCCAAGTCGACATGTTGGTCTGAGGAACATTGGGGAAGACATGGGGCATATAGTCCGCGTAGCCAGTGTCGTTGCCGTTGACGGTACCATTGCTGCTGGCGGCGTTGAAGTCATGGTCGTGTTGCCGGTCATCATGGTGTACTGTTGTTCCCTTTGTGTCAGTATGCGTTGTTGCCCAATGTTTGCCTCAAACAGAGTGTCAAAGAGGATGTGGGGTGGGCGAAAGAAGCACAAGGGAGCGGGAAGAAAAAAAGTTTGGGTCGGTGTGGAGATCAAGTGAACCATGTATTTTTCTAAAAAGAGACGAAATCTCACGAAATAGGTGATGGGGTGCAGGAAGAAACCGGGAGAAGGAGGAGAAGTAACTTACCAGATGGTGAGGCGGCCATAGGCGGGTCAGAGAGTGGCGTAGAGGGTGCGGTGATAGTTCGATCGGGCGATGCCTGACCGACTGCGTTAGAATCCATTATCACGCGGATGCCCGTCAACTTCGGCGTGATGCAGAGTGTGCGGATGAAGGGCAGGCAAAGATGGCGAACAGAGTCGAGCAGAAAGAAGAGGCCAGAAAGGAAAATGGGGGCAGCGCGAGTTAGGGGCGACGAGGGAGAAGAGTACTGCTGAAAGGAGGGAAAAGTGCAAGATCGGCAGAAGCGAACCAGCGCGGACCAGATCGAGACGAGCAAAGAAGAGAGCAGAGTCTTGGAGAGGAAGTAAATGGGAGCGATATGGATAATGCGGTGATGATGGTGATGGTGATCCTCGTTGTGATATCGCAGCAGGAGAGAGGATGGTGCAAGGTCGCGAGGAGGAGGGGAAGAGGGGGAGATGGACATCAACCCGCCGACGAGGGCAGAAAGCTGAAGAAGCAAAGCAGAATCAGGGCCAGAAGAAGATAGAGAAGGATCTTTGCAAGGTATGGTGAGAGTGCTTGATGTCGTCGTCGTCGTTCGCAGGATAATGATAATCGTAAGAATGCAGTGCACGAAGGTGGGAAAATGCTCAATCTGAAGATGAGTGGGAGGAGGGAGAAACTTGGGCTGGGGGACCAGGGAGAATATATAGCGAAGGGGACATCCTGTCGAGTAGTGAATAGCAACAGCCAAAGCAACAAAAAAGGAAGGCACGCGTCCAAAGGTCGAAAAGGTTGACCAGGAGGGAAGGAACTACCCAAGTCCCCAAAACCAAGGTCATGTTGTGGTGACCAAGGCAGGTGGGCTGGTCAAAAAGGACGAGAATCGTTCAAGAAGGGAAGGAACGACGGGAGTGCGAGCGAGAATAGGGCTGAGGACGAGAAAGGCACCAAAGAGGCACCTATACTGTTATATAGGGAGCAGAGAGCACTGTAGTCACTTACTTGGTGTTCTAAATCGACAATGTCGTGGTTGTCGACGTCGCCGTCGACGTTGACGTTCTCGTTGAGCCACTGCTCAAAGTATTGGCTTTTTTCGCTGTGGGTGCGGCCGTGGTTCTTGGTGCGTCCTTGGTGGCCGTCGTCGTTGCTGGCGGGAGTGCCGTACATGGTGGCACCCACGGCAGGGGTGTTGGTCTCGACGAACGGCAAAAGGCAGAGGCAGCGGTGCGGGCGGTGAGCAAAGTGTGTTGAAGGAAGTGCTCGTCTCGGATGCGGAAGTGGAGGTGGAGGCGGAGGACGAGGAGCAGGAGCAGGAGGAGCAGAAGAAGCAGAAGAAAGGTTGCGGTGGGCGTCGCTCTGGAGAGGCGGCGACGGAAGAGCGGCAAAGGAAAAACTGGGAGGGCTGGCCACTTTCGCATCATGGGCCGCGAAAGACGGAGAAAGACGAGTCGGCGGCGTCAGCCACTTATAAAGAGAGTGGGAATGGGCAGGAAGAGACGAGGGTGTGGTCTGTGATGATGGATTGGACGCAGCGCTGGGAGAGAATGAATGATGGGTGACGGGCACCTCGTTACCAGAAAAGTGGGCTGGGTGTGGAAACGAAGAATCACTCTCCAAGTCATGGGCATGCGTCAATAGTGATTTGTGATGAGCAGCACGGTGAACAGGCCGCGGGCGATCAAGAAATGCGGTGTTGTTATTGTCGCCGGTGTGGGCATGGCGATGTTGTGGGTGGGGATCGCGGTATAGCTGTTCACCTTGGTGATGGCACAGCATTTTACGGGCCTCGCGGTGGAAGAGCGCCTCTCCAGGGGGCATACGGTATGCGTTGGACTGCATCTTGGGCACAAAATTATGGGAGGACCTTTGGGAGCTTAAGGCGACGAGGGAAGCCAGTTCAGTGAACAGCCTTCTATGCAGAGAGTGCTTTTAAGTGTGGGCATGCACTGAGGGTCTCGAAATGTTGTTGAAGTCTCTTGACAACTTTTGCCTACCAACCTCTTTTAATTTTGTGCTGTTGGGTGGCAACCTTTGAATTCCCAGATGCTGGGTGCAAAGTCAAAATGAAGCTTTTGGTGAGGCCGGGCGACAGCAGCAACTTCACTGGAAGGTACTTTGTGTTGGCGCCAAAATTGGTGGTTGCCCAGGTACCAGATGGTATCGTGTGTTTTGGATCGCAACTCGGGGAAGGAGCGACGGGCAAGGTGTGGGACGGTAGTTCTTTCCTGTTGTTAGGTCAGCAAAGTTGGACGGTACGAGGGAAGGTGCGATGGGGGCGCGCGTGTTTCGATATGCAGTGACGCGTTGTCCGGGGGAAATCACGACGGGCACAAAATTGAGGAAGGAACGACCCAGGACCATCACAGTGACCAAAATGACACAATAGCAACGGTGCATCTTCTGAAAGTGAATTGCTATGATCATACCTGTGATGTACACCGCCTGTTGAATGGGCAACGTTGGGTGCTGATGTGTGTCGATGTGTGTCGATGGAGCCAAAATTGCTTCACAATGAATGACGATATTGTGACAAGGTGGCGGGCATCAATTATCGACTGGCTAAAATTTATTAGCTTTTGGTTACATCTTCGTCGGTGAATCTGTGTATCGGTGTGAAAAGGGCAGGGAGTTCGGCACAAAATACTAAATCGTGGGCTGACGTACCAGAAAATGCAGGTCTCACGATGGGGGAGATCTTCAGACTAAATGGCGTCAAAGTCTGGTTCGCTTGGTGTGGGTTGCCGTGGATTGGCAAAGAAAGTAGAAGGGGAGAAGATGTTGTCGGTGAGAGAATGGAATGATTGGAGGTGGGATGAATGGGATGGACAAGGATCTGTCAATTGGGATGGGACATACGTCGTGGTAGCAGTATGGGAAAGGCAAAGGCCTTCAAGATATTCTCTGATGATGGAAAAGAAGAAAATATATCAAGGATTTATGATATTGACAATTGACGAAGAGACAATGAACAAAGAAGCGCATGGACAAGGGGTAGATGCAATGATATGTGATGATCAAAGAAATGGCCGGCACAAGATCAAAGAAACATAAAGGTAGAATGGGAAAAGTGAGGACTGGTAGGAGAATGCGTATTGTTCATGAACAAGATGGGACGAGGGATGCCTTGATCTTATAGATTTTAGGACTATATACAAATGTTAGACTTCTGTGGGATCAACACTTGCCTCCGTAGGTATACCCTTGAACGACATAGATAGAAATGAACAAGATAGACACCAAATCCAACACAGACACCTGCCTGTTGTCCTTGTTTCCTTGCTGTAAACAACCAAAGGCACTTGCATAGAGGTTCCTCTGTCGACATCCAGACGCTGTGATTGGCTCGTAATATATCTCTTTTTGTTGTTTCGGCCTCTCTTCTTTTCTTGTAGGCTGGCCCGGACCAGACTGGCCTGGTCTTCCCGGCTACGGGCGTGTGCCTTGTCTGTGTACAACTCTTTCGCCGTTCGTATTGTTCGTCGTGGGGGGGGGGGGGGAAGATGAGCAGAGAGGCAGAGGGGGCAGGGGAGGACAAGATGAGGAGAAAACGAGCATAATAGAGAGACATAATCTAACGGCCCGAGGTCATACAAGCCCCATCTTGGCACAGCCGGAGAGGAAGAGAGAGAGAGAGAGAGAGCGTATTCGGAAGAGGTCGGAGGGATGGAGATGGAGGTGACAAGAAGGGGGCTGGGCAGAGATTGTCAACCATTGGATGTAGAAAACTGGAGGAGAGGGACCAAAAGCGGTGCAGTGTGCATGGTTAGGCGCCTTGCTCCATGCAAGTTGGGTCGGAGATCAGTGGAAGAAGTGATGAAGGAGGGCAACTTGTGCGTTGGACGAGGAAATAGGTAGGCAAGAGTAGCCGGGGGCACCTCTGAGCTGTCTGAGCTCCTCGGCGTCGTTACGTAAAGTGGTGGAGGAAAGGAGAAATGGAGAAATGGAAATGGGACGAGGGAGAGTGGTGCCGTTGAGAGAAAATCAAAACAAGACAAAGAGAACGGAAAGCTGAATATACAAACTCTAGACCGGCACACTGGGGGCACAGAGCGTGGGAGGGTCGTTGTCATGGAAGGTGGGAAGGCGGATGAGGCGTGGAGGCGTGGAGGCGACGAAGCGTGGAGAGAAGCGTCTGGCACAAAGTTTTGGGAGTCGGGGACTGCTGGTCGGATACGCTGCTGATATAACGAAAAAAAAGAAGAAAAAAAAAGAAAAAAACGCAATTCGAAAATCGAGAGTCGAAAAGACAGAATATCAACGAGCCGTACGGGGTACACCACCAGACGCAGGACGAAGAGGTGCCAAAAGTCGAGAAAGATTGAAAAGAGGAAAGAAAGCGCAGAGTCGGAGACCGGGCTCGCAGGGTCGCCTGCATATCTTTATATCGACGCAACCAAAAGAAGGAGAGAAGCGAGAGATGAGCAATGGACGGAACGATGAGCAGCACAATCTGCTCATCACATCTGAAATCGAGAACGATACGACCCATCCATCCCCTTCTATCTTCTCGACAAAACGGATTTGCCAAGGACGCATCATGCCAGGACGGAGTGCGTACGCGCAAGTTGGACACAAGAATGAGCAAACGGCAAAGACTTTGAGAAAAGGGGCTGGCACGAGTGTGCCATCTTGCTCTCTATGGCCACTTTCAGAAGGTGCGAATATACACTGCCCAAAGACGACGATTCAACAAGGTCCGGGTTTGGGCATCGAGGGCGTGATGGCTGGCGTGGGAGTTGGAGATGAACGGAGGGAGATGGGCATAAAACGGTCATCATGACTAGGCATAGTGGCTCGTTGGAACGTGGTTTTCTCACTCGATCTCGTGAGAACCCGGATAGTCTCTCAAGTCGAGCCGTCAAGCCGGGAAGGAGCGTCACACATCTCCAGATAGAGAAAGCCGTGATAGATATAGCAAGCTAGGAGGAATAAGACACGAAATACACAAAACGGAGGCCTGTGGCTACAAACTGCTAGCAGGCGTTCAAGCGAAGCCGGAGCTCTGGCATGCCAAAGTGGCGATGCAAAGACGGTGACTGATCGACCGTTGCCAAACAACGCGGCCTCTGGAACGGCCCGTGTCTGATTTTAGCAGATACTGGCCACACGATGGACTGAGAGGCGGTGTCAAAATACCTACCAGATTATCATGTCCTGATATAAGACACCTCGATCGACATTTGTAAGCTCATCGCCCTTTGTTTTGAGTGATATGCAATTGTCGGCATAATATACGTATTCTAGTCGAAGGAAGTTACTATATAGGCTATAGACAGCCACCAAAGAAAAACACTTACCAAACTGCCGACAGATCTTTCAATGGGTCAAACTGGTCTTTGATTTCGAATTGACTGTCCCTTTGCTTGCACCGAATTAAAGCGAGTATGAATGTGCTGTTCAGAGCTTGCTGCGGTTTATAGTCGCTGCTTCCTTCCTCACTTGTTGTCACTTGCTTCCTTCCCTTTTATTTCGCACGCCAGGCTACACAGTAAATTTAACCCATGCCAGCTCTGCTCGCCCATGCTCACTTTATCGCTTTTCTCGTTTGGTGCTCCGTATTCTGCAAACAAAGAGACAAGATAGGACGGTTCAAGGCGGGTAAGGAGGGTAGGGGAAGAAGCAAGAGAACCACAATGTGCTTTACTGAGAACCCGGATAGATAGTCTCAGTTGTTTTACACTTTCCTTCCCGAACTTAAAAGGCTTAGCGGCAGGCGTTTACACCTTCCTGACCAATCGCGTATCAGACATTTACGGCCCAATTAGGTCCAGCCCTGCAGGAAGAGACCAAAGAGGTTCTCACGACGGCAGATAGGAGGCAGGAAGGGGGGAAGAGGGGAAGAAAAGAAGCTAGAGTTGAGGAAAAAAGAAAAATAAGACACGAAAACACGAAAAAGACAAAGCTGACTGCAAGAGACTGCTACGTGGTCGTCCTTTTTCTTCTGTCTGTCCGTCTCCATCTAGCTTGAGGTTTATTTCTCTCCACTAGCAATGCATCAAAGAGGATCAGAAGAGGATTAAGAGGACTAGACGACATCCAGCCCGTCCATCAAGGTTCTTGTTCGCACTTCTGATGCTTCTGTTTTATGCTTTTGATTCCTTTTTCCTCTTTTCTTGGTCCCCTCTTTCGTCGCCCCCTCTCTTGGGGCGCCATACGACATCTCACTGTTTTCACGGAGCACCCTACTCTCACGCGATAGAGGGGCTGCTGTGCCCAGATGTGGGACATCGGGGGTCTTCCTTTCTAGTCTGTGATTGTATTGTCGTTTGGGTCGTTTTGAATTTAGACGGAAGGCCCTCTTACACGATCGTCGCTGGGGATGTTCTCCTTTTGGGAAATAGTCGCCGAGATTCGTCCAGTGTCGAGAGGGTCGCGTCGACATGCCCACTTGCTTGATACTTGGTGGTCAGCGGATAACAAGCCGTCATATTCATTTTCATTTTCAGTGCGAGTCAGTCGGACGATCAATGCTTCTCTATTCCAAAGACGCATGGCCGCCCATTGATAATGGGCCCCTCCTCTCACGAATTAAACATTACGCCGTAAACAAGCATGGGCTGTGGGCACAGATTTGCCGTCCAGCATCTTCCGGCAGACCTATTGAAATCATCCTTGTGTCTATTCTCACGTGGCTTGAATCCGCGTATCATGGAACTCTAATTCACTCTTCTGCTTGCCGCCTGCGGTGCCGTGGTGGCCGGCGTCTCACTCTCGTGGCTGCTCTTCAGCTCGTTTGTCACACAGCCGTCCTCTCCCTCACCCACCTTGTCAACGGTTCCAAACGCTTCGTTTTCTTCTTCTGTCGACTCGTTTACCGGTCCTGGAACGGCGGCCACCATTACTATCACTCTTACAGCTGCAGTTCTTTACTTTAGACGAACACTCAAACCGTTGACAGCACCCTCAAAGTAAACAAAATTTCGAGCCACGAGACGAGAGCCCCGTTTGCCTCAAATGCGCCATCTACATAAAATATAGAAAGACACAACAGCTAAAAACATGCAAGCGATAGCAGGACCGCTCTGCCTCTCTTCAAGCTTGCCTACCAGTTCCATTTACTCTATTTCGTCTTTCTCGGCCTTTTCTCGATGCCTGCCCCCATTGTTCCCAAGTCTCATATGCCTGCACTTGTCAGACAGCTTTCCGACTAGCTGCCCTGGCTCACCTAGTCTATACTATATTAAATTTGCAACCCCCCTTCGTGCGTGGGTATCTCCCTTTTTTCGCTTTTTACAACTTGCTTGTTTCCTTAGTTGCTGCTTGTCTCTTCTTTTCCGACTTAGTATCGTGTCCGTTTCCTCCAGACCCCCTTGTCATCTCGCTGCTGTCACATCACTTTGTGCCATTTCTCACACTGCCCAACTGCACTACGAGACAGCAACCACTGGTCTAAAAGCCACACCCGGGCCCTCGTTATTCGTCTGATCATCTTTGGGTCACAAAGCACCCTCAATCGTTCGCACACATATTTACATAGTCTCTTTTAAACGAATAGCTAAACGGCCCCTTCCTTAAACGTTGTCTGATCCAATCTCTCGGTTCGCTGCTTCCCTCGGCCGCCACTTTTGTCTGTCGTTCCTTCCTCTTTGTCTACATTCCCGTTGATCCTTTTTGTCCTTTCTATATTGAGTCCTGCCCGTGACTTTCTCTACTCTTGCCGTTTTTCGTGCCGTGCTCCATTCTCAGTACGCTTGTTTGCCAATTCCACCCCACGCGCCTTCCCTTTACGGCAATCTATCTCTTATAACCCCCCATCTCTCTTTCCCTCTCACTCTTGCCCACCTTTCCTTCCCACACCAAAAGCTGCCTTCTATCCATCAAGGTGTCCGTCCACAACAGCAGTTTCTTCAGTCTCTTCAGTCTCTTCAGTTTCCTCAATTTCCTCCAAGTTTCTTTCTCAAGCAAATCTATCCAATTATTCCCACTCGACCCTCTTCGGCGCCCCCATCGACCCCCATCGACCCTCTTTAAGCCTCTTTGGCCCGTCTTGGACCCTGCTGCCCTTTGCGACCATCTCTGACCAAAATTTTCTGTTTGTCGCGTCGGCCTCTCGTTCGTCGCTCACGCCGTCTGTGCCCATCAGCTCTTCATCCTGGTCCTGCAGCTTTTCGGCCACTTGGTGCCATATATTTTACCGCAGATCCTCTCCTTTCTGTCTCCTGGGAAAGATGAACTCGCATCTTCGACTCTCATTCTTTTCTTTGCATATATACGTGCATCTACCTGTTGTCTTGGCATTCTGTCCTTTGCATTCCTTCCCGCTTGTCGACTTCTTTCTCCAGCCGGATCTTTATTTTCCTCCAGTTTGATTTATTTGTTTTCTCTCTTCCCTTATCATCCCGTCTTACCAGTGAGTATATTATCCCAACAAACAGCATTCTCCTTTTCCCGCCCTGTTCCTGTGTATCCTCGTGGCCTCCACGTTCCACGATCTGCAACCGGTTCGTTCCCGTTTCCTGGTGCTCGGATCGGCGTTATTCTGCCTGTCATATGGTACCTGGCGCTCGGTGTCTCCAGTCCCCTTGTTCATATCAACGTCGTCCCGCATCAACGGTAACGGCATCCTGTCAAAGTTACGGGCTGAACAAGCCATACTAACTGTGACACCGAGGTTTCAAACAACTTTCACAATGTCCGACCTCCCCTTCAACCCGGAAAGCGTCAACCTGACGAGCGCCGACCCCAAGGACATCATCTGCTTCCTCAACGCCGGTGAGAATGAGTACAACGGTCGCCTGGGTGCCCGTATCTCGGCTCTCTTTGTAATCTTGGTCACATCGTCGCTGTGCACTCTTTTCCCTGTCGTCGCCACCCGCATCAAGCGCCTTCGTGTTCCTATCTACGTCTACCTGTTCGCCCGCTACTTTGGTGCCGGTGTCATCATCGCCACGGCTTTCATCCATTTGCTGGACCCCGCCTATGAAGAGATTGGCCCTGCTTCTTGCGTCGGCATGACCGGCGGCTGGGCCGAGTACACCTGGCCGCCCTGCCTGGCCCTGATCATGGTCATGCTCACTTTCTTGCTCGACTTTGGCGCTGAGTGGTACGTCGAGAGAAAGTACAACATGGACCACAGCCATGGCGACAACATTGAGGACATCATCACGTCCGACGCCGGCAAGCACTCCCACCAGATTGTTGGCGAGGACGGCCGCTCGGTCCCTACCTCGCGCCCCTCGCAATCGCACCAGTTCCTTCACTCTGCCGACCAGGATGGCACTGCTGCCGCCACCGCCGCCGCTCTTCAGTCGAGCACTGCCGATGACGCCAGCAATGAGAAGCTTGATGTTGAGAAGGTCGATTACGCCGCTTCCTCCAACGACCGTGCCTTCCGTGAGCAGTTTGCTGCTTTCTTGATTCTCGAGTTCGGTGTTATCTTCCACTCTGTCATCATTGGCCTCAACCTGGGTGTCGTCGGCGATGAGTTCTCCACCCTATACCCCGTCATCGTCTTCCACCAGGCTTTCGAGGGTCTCGGTATTGGTGCCCGTCTCAGTGCCATCCCCTTCCCTGCCCGGCCCGGCAAGTTCCTCAAGGCTCTGCCCTGGATTCTGTGCGCTGCCTACGGCTTGACCACCCCTCTGGCTATTGCCATTGGCCTCGGTGTCCGCACCACCTACAACGGTAGCTCCTTTACCGCCAGCGTTGTGTCCGGTGTCCTCGACAGTATCTCGGCCGGTATTTTGATCTACACTGGTCTTGTTGAGCTGCTGGCCCGTGATTTCCTCTTCAACCCCGAGCGCTCGCGTGACGGCCTCCGTGTCGTTTTCATGCTGATCTGCCTGTTCCTTGGTGTTGCCATCATGGCCCTCCTGGGAAAGTGGGCTTGAAGGGTCTACTCTTGCTCTATATGGACTATCCCTCACTCGCCCCGCGACGAAACAAAAATCAAATATAAGAAGCGCCGCTACAATGGGCACTGGGATTTCCCTGGTGCTATGCGAGGCCTAGCTTTTTGAAAAATAGAAATGCACTCACAGTTCACTGGAATTGTAAAGGATCCAAACAGTCTCTGCAAGCCGCGAGCTATTTGGATAGCAAGAACAATGATTTTGATACACCCAACATCTTTAAACACTTGATCTACTTTTTGGTCTTTTGATTTCATTCCCTATCCTTTTCCTTTTTCAAATACCACGGTGGCATTTTTTACCATTTTATTTATCAGTAAATCTATCCTGCCTTTACAATTACTTGGAAATTTGCTGCAAACATATGTGCCACAGATAATTGTCTCCTCTCAATTCAATGGATACAAAACTTTCGTGTAGCTACAGCCTACGACATTTTTGTCTGTACAAACAACCTTCGAAACAGAAGCTCATAAAATGGAAATAGAATTTAATCAGAAAGAAGAAGAAGAAAAGGCTATGAGGGAAGATAAAAGGGGTATAAGAGCCTTCATAAAAGACCCCGGCTGGCTTCCCTTTTCCACATATAAGAAGTAGAATAAAAAGGAAATGAAAAAAGTGAAAAGTGAAATCATGGCTAAGAATGAGAAGAGTAAAGAAAAAAAAGTGACGAGAAACCAACAAGAGGGCTGACAATGTAGAAAGAAACGACGTAGAGAAGGCTCTAAGAAGAGAAGGAAGGCAAAAAAAAGATAAAGGAGAGGCATCGGTCGACAAGTGACCCTTAGATGACAGCTCATGTGCGACTAGACCCCCATCCTGAGAATAAACAGGCCCCTTCCATAGCACCCGGAAGAGGTCTCAACCCAAAAATCCGAGACAAGAAGAAAAACTCATTATGAAGAAAGACATCAATAAACCGTCATATCTACACGCCTCCAGTAACACCGACCGACCCATTGTTACCCCGACCCCAGGCGCCCGAGTTGCGCCACTCCTGCCGTGGCGGCATATCGCCAGGATCGCGAGGATCACGCGGGTCGCCGCGCTGCTGTGACTGGGACCGCGACTGCGATCCGCCGCCAATCTGTGGTGGTGGCGGCTGTGACTGCGGGTGCGGGTACAGCGGCTGGTCGTCGGCGTTGTCAAGGTGGGGGTTATGCTGGGAGTTATGCTGGGGCGGGTAGGGCGAAACGTGCTGGAGGGAGCCGTCATCCTGGGCGCGGTTCCATTTCGGCGGCGTGCTCTGGTTAGGCGCGCTGCTGTACGGCGGGATACTAGCACCGACCGCAGGCAGATCCTGAACGGTGCGTACGCTGCGTTCGTCCTGCCAGACGGAGGGATCCGTCTCGACACGGCGGGCGAGCGGCCGCGTTGACGGGTCGTGACGGTTCATAACCTCGCCCATCTTGCCGTACGGCTGACCGGGTCCGCTGGTAATTGTACGATCACCAAAGCGCTTGAGAATCTCCTTGGTCGTAATCTCTCCATTGTTGTTGAAGAGTGAGGGATCGTTGAGGACGTCGACGAGCTCGTCGGGGACCTATACGGTTAGTATTTGATTAACTTAAAAGTTTTCAAGGCTGCAGGGCTACTTACCAAGCACATCTCTTCGATGTTGGTGATGAGCATGGTGACCGCATCGATGGCAAACATGGGATCGCTGTCGAGGGCCGGGATCTTGGAGTTGACAAAGAGGATGTTGGGGGCAATAACCGTCGCAATGTTGCGAATGTCCATCTTGGAACCGCTCTCGTCGTCGACCTGGTGGAATGAGCCTGCCCACTTCAAGAAGAAGAACAGAATCTCCAGGCAGTCGCGGTGGCACTTGGGCAGCAGACAACAGGTGAGATGCAGACACCGGCGGCGCTTAGTTTCGTCGTTGATCTTGGCAGCTGCCAGCCACAAGCGGTACAGCTTGTGTGTCATGAGTGGATCGGGTAGGTCGCGGAGGTATCGTTTCAGCAGGGCAGCGACTTGGACGACGTTTTGCTGGCCGAGACTAACATTGTCGGAACCCTCGCGGTCGATGCGGTCGCACAGCTCGGTGAGCTTCTTGATGTTGCCGTTTTTACGAAAGACACCCTCGACTGAGAGATCCATCTTGCGCATGGTTGATACGATGTCGTCGACAATAGCAGGAATACGCAGTGTACCGGGGCCAACACCGTCAGTCGAGTCGGCGCCATCGCGCTCAATGATGACCTCCAATGGCACGCCGAAAATGCCCTTCTTCTTGACGTTTTTCTTAGCGTCGTTCTTGAAAGCCTTGCCGAACTTGTTCCAGAAGGTGGCAGGCTTCCGGGACTCGATGAAGCCCAGAAGCTCTTCGAGCGAAAACTCGGCCTCAATCATGGGAAGCATCGTCAGAACCGCGAGATGACGCACGATGAAATACTCGAGGCCCGACAGCTCCGAAAAGTATTTGCGTCCCGTGAGCTTTTGGGGGCTCATGGCGCGGTTAGGGCCCGGTGCACCACCGGCAAAGCGGCCCTCGGAAATGTTCCGATCGCCAGTCGGGCCCTGCTGGCCATCTGCGCTGTCATTAGTGTCTTGACGGCCGAAACCGCCCATGCGCTGCTCACGGGCTTGCTCTGCAGCGACGATGTGCGGGATATCGTCCAACGTCAACGCATCCTGACGCCCGAGCATGGTGTCGGCCATGGACTCGTCGACGCGGTCCTCGACAACATGCAGGCCGGGGCCATTTCCACCAGCAGCAGCACCACCGGCCGAGCCGGGCCGTGCACTTGAGTCTTCGGGGCCGCCCATGACACGCGACGTCCTGGCTTTTCTAAAACTGGACGACAGGTGCTTGTCGAGACGGGTACTTCGCAGTCGGCGCACATCGTTCAAAGTGGTCTCGTAGGATGATGGTTCTCGGTGCGGGTCGTGGTCGCTGATGACCGAAAGCCGGTTGTTGCGCCGCATATCGTCGTCTTTGCCGCCGCCTTCGTACGACTCATCCTGCAGGGCGCGGGCCAGAGCACCGGTGCTATGCAGGATGTCTAGCAGGCGGGCCAAGGCTACGCGAAGAAGGAAGACATACTGCTGCAGCTTGGTTACATGCTCAAAGGACACGGCCTTCTCTGCACTGTTCAAGCTTTCACAGGAGCTGCAAAGGATCTTGCCGTCATAGGGATTGACGTGAGCGTCCTGCAGGGTACGGCCCAGCTTCTTGTTGCAGCGAGCACAGTTGACACAAGCAAGATGCCAGCGACTATCGCCGCCCTTGGCGCATTCGTCTTCGATGGGTTTCCGGCAGGCCATACACTGGTCGGAGTCGTTGGCGACAAGGCGGGACATGCTGGCTGTGATCTGCCGCAGACCGTCTTCAGGCTCGTTCTTTACGGCCTCGAGGGCGTTGATATCGTCGAGGAACTGGTAGAGGCCGTCGGGTGCACCACGGTCCTTCTCAATGCGGAGAGCGCCTTGAAGGCAGATACGGATAAGGAGCTTGAGGTAATGGGCGAGACTTGTGACGAGAGACAGGAGCTCTTGGGTGACACCAAGCTTGGCTGCAGACGAGTCTTGGGATTTTGACAGCAGCGAGAAGAAGCCAACAATCTTCTTGCACAGCAGCTTAGCCTCACGGCCGTACGACAGACCCTTCATATCCAGTCGGGTCATGGTCGCGTCCAGGTTGTCTGCTGAGCGGAAGAGGATCTCGACATGGCTGATGAAGCGTTTAGCAACAATCACGCCGTCGACATAGGCGCCGTTGCTGACGTGCAGAAGCATATCAGAAATGCACGCCGCGGACGACTCCTCAAAGGTCGAGAGCACGCTCCAGATCCGGTACACCTTCTCCTCCATCTTCTCTTCGTCTTCGCGAACACGCCGCCGGCTAGCAGCCTCGTTGGTCTCGGATAACGGCTCGACTGGTTTTACGTCTTGTGGCGCTGTGAGCCGGACGTTCCAGAATTTGTGAATCATGTAGCACTCGGGGTGCCAGTGCTGGTTTTGCCCGTTACGGAAGATCTCGACGAATTGCTTGAGGATGGCCGTTTGACAGCCGTTGCATCGTTGTGCAAACTGGGACGAATAATGATAGTGGCAGTAAACGTGGCCGTCGTGTTCGTAGTAGCTGTCCTGGGCGCCGAAGACAGTTGGGCAGAGGGAACAAGTGAAATGGTCGACATGGTATTTCCGATCAAGTGCTGTGATATAGGACCCCCGCAAAGCGCCGCCACAATGATAGCAGAGGAGGCCAAGGCGGCGGAAGTAGTCGGTTTCGCAAAGAGGGTATTGGGGACCGCCGTTGCCGTCGTCGGCCGGAAAAAACTTTGACGCAACAATCTGACCACAGTCCTGGTTCTGGTTAGTATCAACGTGTGGCATGTGTAAAAGTAAAGACCAGCGTAGCACTAACCTTGCAACGGAAACAGTCGAGATGGAACGTGCCGTCCAGGGCGCGAACGAACTGGCCGGTCAACTGCTCTCCACACTTCTTGCATATCCGGACCTGACCGCTCGTTGTTCTTGAGCTTCCTTGTTGTGAATGCTTCCGTTCGGCGCTTCGTCTTGGCTCCAGGTCGCGGTCTCGTCCACGGTCGAGTTCCCGGCTGCGATCACGGTCGCGGTCGTGTGTCCGTTCACCGCCACGGTCGCTGCGGTCACTTCTGTCTCGATCTCCTCGTTGTTGTTCGCGGTAGCTGAGTACTGGTGATCCTGGTGGGTGTGAGTGTGAGGACATGCCGCCGTACCCGCCGTCACCACCGCCGCCGCCACTGCCGCTGCCATTGCCGTTGCCGCCATTCTGCCGTGGCTGGCCTTGGCTCCGGTTGCTGCGGTTGCTGTGGTCTCGCTCCATCTGGTAGCCACCGCTGTTGAAAGGTGGTGGTGGCTGAAGAGGATTGTGAATGTGGTTGTCGTGTATGCTGTTGTTGTCGTAGCCGGCCATGGCGAAGGTCGGGTCCTGCAACGGATGCAGGTTGTGATCGAGTTTAGAAGAAATAAAAAAGGACTATTAGGTCGTCGTCGTCGTCGTCGCTATGGGCACTTTGCCGTCCTCGCAGAGTCGTTATCTGCCTCTCCGTCTCGTTTCGCTTCTTCGCTCAAGTCGAGAGAGTCTTGGCAGCTCCTCCCGGTTCTGGCGTATCTGGCACCCAGGACAGGGTGCGCGCGCCAAGTTTGCCCACCTGCAAAATAAACGGTGGAGGCGGGGAAGCAGGGCAACAAGGACGTGGAATGCGAGGATTCAATCAAAAGGCGAAAATCGAAATCAAAACGGTCGCAAAATTCGCTGGATTCGCTCGATTGGGGAGTACACTGGGCTCGTCGGGAGACAGGGCGGTTCCTGTACGGTTGTAGAAGAGGAGGCACTGAGGCTGAGCTGGTCAGAGAAAAGCGGGCTTCTGGAGACGTCGGGCTGCTTTTTTCGCCCACACACGGCTGTGGCGAAGCCCAAGAGGAGAAGGCAGGGGGGTAACAGCAACAGACGCAGCGGGAAGGATGGGAAGGGAGAACGAAACGAAAGGCAAAATAGTGAGAGAGAAGAAGAGGAACACGATGCAATAGTGGCAAGGGGCCAAAAAGAATGGAGAAGATGGGTGGTTATTTTTAGGCGGTTTTTTTTTTTTTTTTTTTGCAAGGTTGCCGGTGATACGGGTGTCGAGGAAAGTCGAACCTTAATTTTGGGGCGTGTGAGGAGTTGCAAGACGAGCAGGGAGAAGGGGGGTTTGCAAAGAGGGGGGGGGGTTTCTGTTCTGCAAAAGAGACACGTACAGAAACAGAAGAGGTTGAGGTGACTGAGGTGACTCGGCTGGTAAAAAGCCCAACGTAGTACCGGACGGAGTGGTCACACGAGGTCGAGACAGCTCCGGGAAGAGACAGCCTTGGGGAGAAGAGAGGAGTGAAGAAAGTGGAAGTTCGAAAGTCCTACGAAGAATGGTGGGATTGTAAAAGCGGCGTCGGCAGGAAGAGCGATAGATTGAGGAGGAGGGGGCTGTGGCTCGTCGGCGCCTGGACAATGATCGAGGCTGTCGCATGCACAGGCGGTGGTCGACCGTCGTATTTTGTGTTTTGTTTGATTCGGTCGATTTGGTTGATTCGGTTGATTGAACAGAGAAGAAAAGGGACTTTGATCGGGGCCGGAGCAAGCCAACGGGCCAGAAAACAATGCCCCTTAGCTAGGAGAAAAGTAGCGGCGTGGCTCGTCTCGTTTTCGAGGTGTGCGGGAGTTAGTCGAGCCCGCCCTGACTGGCAGATGGTTGGCGCGGTGAAGCGTGGGCGCGAAGGCGAGGCGGTGGGATGACGGTTTGGACGGTGCGGACGACCGTTGAAAATAGTTGGGAACGCAAAGAAGTCGAGAAAGGAACGTCGATGCAGCGGGAAACGACGTCGTGAGCCCGCACTCAATGTACAGAGTAATTACAGGGCACGAGCAGGGCAGGAGCGAACGGGAAAGAAGGGGGGGAAGTGAAGGAGAGAGGGGGGTGTAGTTGAGGGAGGGGGCAGGTACGACTGGAGGGAGACATGAGAGAGATCAGAGAGGGAAGGCGCGCGACACCGCCAGTGGCAGCAAGACAACAGACAACCAGAGCACAAGACACGCCAGGGAAGAGAGACAGCGCGAGATGAAGGGCGGAGAACAGGGGCAAGGAACCCCAAATGCCTACAAGTTGGGTACAAAACGGGTACAAAACGCAGAAAATGGTAGCAGAATGACGCTGGAAATCCACTGTAGGGCGAAGGATTGAGGAAGGGAAACTCTGGGAAAGACTAGAGAACGGCATGGCGTTAGTCCTCATTTCGACTAGGTCGCCGTTTCCTGGCCCGTGCGTGGCCCTTAGCTCCCCTCCTTCCCTTCTTCCTTCTTTCCAATCCGCACCAGTCGTTCTTTCGTTCTTTAATGTTTAGTTCCTCACCTTATTTTTTACTGCCCCTGGCGAGTCGTGACTTCCTGCGGAGTGCCTGGCGACTTCTAGTTTTGGTACACATACAAAGTAAAGGCAGGCACGCACGACGCAGGCTGCAGAACAAATGCCATTGCCCGTTTTTCGTCTTGTTTGGGAAAGACCGCGCAGGCGAACTGGGCAGCATTCCGCACTTTGTCTCTTTCTTCTTCTTCATCGTCTGACGTTTTAACTGCGGAAGGAAGCGCTGGCCACTTTGTAATTTGTCCTTTGTACGAACTACATTGTACCTTTCTGCTTTACATTGCGGTGTGCTCTTTCCTTCTTCTGCCATAATGGCAAAATGATTAAAATAAATGTCAAAGTTAAATGGTAAAAACATAAAACGATCCGCCGGTTTTTGGTACTGGCCTCGTTTCGTTATTTTCCTTCTTTTCCTTCTCTTCCCTCGTTTTCTCCCCTCCATTTGTCCCTTGCTCTCCACCCCCTCGCCTCCAGTCTGAAATTTGTATCTGCTCGTTTTCTTCCCCCCACCTGCATCCACTCTGCAGCTCCCAATTCGCCAGACATCCGCCTGCCGCCAGACCCCAGCTGAGGCTGACAAGAGAAAGAGAAAGCGAAAGAGGTTGCAGCAAGTTGGTGCAGGCCAGGTCGACTCGTCTGTTTCGGCAAACGAAGGTAACAGCGTGTGCTGTTCCCACTGTACTTCGTACTCAGTATGCACTTGGGAAAACCTTAAAATACACATTGACAGCTAACCAGCTAACAGCTAAACATGCAGGATGCAGATACAAATTACAGAATACAAAAACGCCTCGGTCTTTTTTTCTCTATTATCGTTCGTCCTTAGTTTGCCTCGCCAGCTGCCATATTCTCCTCCTCCTTGACCTCAACAGCCTCGCCAGCCTCCTTCATGCCTGGCCGCTTGGTTGGGCGGCGCACAAGCTTCTTGAGCCGCTTCTCAATCAGCTCGCGGCCCTCGAGCGTGCGCCAGATCTCGTGCGGCGCGTCGGTGACAATGTCCCAGCTCAGCAGCGTGTGAGTCAGTTTGGAGAGATCCTTTTGCTTCTCCTCCCAGACCTTATCCTTCTTGATCTGGGTGCCCGACGAAATGAGTGCCAGGGGCGTGTCCCGGTACTGAATGGCGCGGCTGGTGACGGCGTCGCGCTTGGTGAGGGAGTTGGCGACGAGGCTTTCCTGGAGCTTGGCAAAGATGGTTTTGCTGTTCTGGTAAGCGGCACGACCCCAGACGCGGTCTTCGCGGTTGCGGCCCCTGAAAAGAGCGCCCGGGACACGATCGAGACCGAGCGGCGACAAAACACCACGCAACCACAGCCAGAAGCCGCGACCAGAGGCGCCGACACGGTCAAGCAGGTCCTCGTGCAGAGGGTCGAGCAGCAGCAGACCCTCAATCTCGGTGCCGTGGCGTGACGAGAAGACACGCGAGTAAATGGAACCGATACCAGCACCGACCAGCACCCACGGGCCCGTCTCGCCAGCGTGGGCCAGGGCCTCGCTCAAGGCCTCGGTGGCGTGGCCAGCGGAGAACGGCGAGGGGGCAGTATCACTCCAGCCCAGACCGGGGCGGTCAGCGAAGCAGTAGCGGCTGATGGAGCCGTTCTGGACAGCGTTCTGGGCAAACTGCCACAGACCATTCTCGACCGGGTCGTCGCCACCCTCGAAGAGCACAGTCGGCAAGGGTTCCTTGGAGTTGCTGCCGTGGCAGTAGACATGAATCTCGTACTTGTTGCCGTCGACCCAGTACCGCTTACCGATAGGAGCGAGGCCAGCATCGAGCGAGCGCAGGATCAGAGTGCAGGTAAGCAGGACCGTGACCACACACAAGACAATCAAGATTATGCTTGACACCGACACTTCAATCCACTCGAGCAGCGTACGGCGCGACTCAGGGCGGCCGGTCAGGCGCTCTTCCTCTTCGCGCTTGCCCCACTGCACGGTGCGGTCGGCAATGATGGTCCAGATGGACATGGCCAGAGCCCAGGCGACGCTGGTGATGCCAACCCAGCCCTCCTCGTGGCGGGTGCGCTCAACGGCAGCCGTGATGATGGTGCTGACGAACAGGAACAGAGCGACAACGCCCGTGATGATGCGCACTGACTTGGAGGGTGCTGCAAAGAACAGCAGGCTGACAGCGAGGCTGGTGACGGCGACAGTGGCATAGCTGAACGCCGTGAAGGGCGAGCCACGTGTCTCGAAGCCGGGCGGCGTGACGAACAGCGACACGAGCAGCAAAATCCACCATATGGAGGTCAAGACCAAGAGGAAGCCCGTGAAGTAGTGGGCCGCCCGCACGGAGAACAGGTTGTACGGCGACACAGCCGGGTCGTCGGGGCTCAGGTAGCCATTATTGTAGTTGCTGTCGATGCGGTTCGGCAGCAGACGCGTCGTCTCGTCGGGCGGCGGTCCGGCAGAGGAGGGCTGGTCGAGGCTGTCGCGGGAGGCCGACTCGCCGAGGTCAGAACGGCCCTGGCTGCGGCTAGAGCCATTGTCCGCCGTCGTGAAGAACTTTTTCATGTTGGATAAGCTTCGTAAGATCCAATGTTATCCAATGACTCTTGACAAGTGACAAGGGTCGTAGACAAGGATAATACAGATGGAAGATGATCAAGAAAAAAGAAGAAAAATGTCAAAGAGGTCAAAAATGTTTGACGGGGAGAACCAAGAAAAAACCCAAAAGCTGTAGAGGGGCTTCCTGTCTATTATAAAAAGTCTAGATCCTTTTGTTCGGCTTTTTCCAAGACACAAGCAGACCAAGCTCCGTCGTCATACAAAGAAAAAGGTGCGGGACTGCCCCCGTCGTAGCTCTACGGAGTACCTTTTCAGCCTCTCTTCGATCTACTCGGTCTACCGCCATCGGTTCGATGACGTAGGCGACGCTACCGCAGGTGCAGTCAGAAGACGCATTGGTGAGGACACCACTGGCCATTGGCTACCATTGGCTGGCACAGCGCTATAAAATCGGGGCGCATTAGCAGCTGGGCAAGAGTAAGTACAAAGCCTGCGCAGACAAAAGATAAAAGACCTGCACGCAAATGCCTGTTCTGGATGTAATTACACAGTAGAAAAAGAAAAAAAGGACCACACGGATTATGGGAAATTACTCGCTATTGCCATCTGGTTTTGTGTCTCGTGTTTTTTGTGTATCAAACAGGCTGTGCTGTTGCCTGATAGTTATGTTGATTGTGAGCAAAATTGACGATCTCATGGCGCAATAATTTGTAGTGCTGATTGGGGGTCCCTTGGCAGTGGCGTAAAGTACGCCTAAAGACCAGTATATTCTAGGGGACTTTGGGCACTTCTTTCGCTGCAACGCTGGTAAACATGCAGCTCAAGGGTCTAGGAGGACACTTGAACTCTCTTGGGTGCCTTTCTCGATATCCAGAACAAGAAATAATAAATTATGCTAGTGTAATAAAACGATAACATGTCAGAAACACAAACGCCTTTTGTACGCCGGTATGCCCTTTTTTGTTTGACCATGGTCCTCCAACTCTACTTTTTTGCTTCCAACGTCAGGTCCAACGTCAGGCTCTAACCACCAGACTGGCAGACTGTCAGACTGTTCGATACCCCAACATAAGAGAGCACGTGTCGGTCGCTGTGTGAAGTATTGGTTGGCTCAAACTGCTGTTCCGAGTTTTTCAAAAATGCCTTTCGATCGTGGTCCTCAGGGCCGTGCCATAGTCTGGGTCAAGCTGATATAGCAGAGCCTCAAGCCATCGGTGCAGAAAAAAGAGGCCCTGTTTAGAATCACTTTGTTGGTACCCGGGGTATCGATCTAGCGTCTGGAAGCCGTATTCGCGAGGCCCGTGTTGCTCTGTTGTCGAGTGTCCGTTGCCCCCTTCGCTCCCCCTTCGTCTCCGTCGCTACGACAGCTCAACCAGACGAGAACAGCGAGCTCTCGTCCCGCAGGTACTCCCCGCAGTCGGCTTGCCGGAAGCACACAATGGCCGTCGGCTCCACACGCCGCGCCTCAACGGTGCCGCGCGCTGTCACACCAAAGCCAATGGGGATATCGTCCATGGTGACAACGACAATGCCCTGGTGCTCGGGGCAGTCTTCGGAGTAGCGGCCGACGTGCGCCTTCAAGATGTTGCCGCCGTACAGGAACGGCATGACACCGTTGGGCCGGACCCAGATCTTGTAGCGGGCGTGTTCTGCGATGACGGGGAGGGCGGTGATGTGGAGGCGGAACTTGCCCGTCTTTGTGAATTTGCCTGGACGACGTTAGAGGCGGTAGACAACAAGTGTGCGAGTGTGTTTGTGAGAGACGTACCTAGACATGTACCAACGGATAAAAGCTTGTCGCGGGCGACGGACGTGGCCAGGTTGGCAACGGACAACAGGACATAGTAGACGCGGTCGTGGGACAGACGGAAGACGTGGCGGTCGGCATCCGGAGAGTCGTCAATGGGCGCAATCAGGTTCTTGAGGGAGGCGCCCGTGTAGTCGGCGAGCTTCTTGAAGACCGTCTGGGTCTCTTCTTCTGTGAGAGGGCGCATCGTAAATGTGTGGGAGGGATGTGTCGGGGATGTGTCGGTGGTTGTGTGGTGATGTGGTAAGGATGTAGCAGGCTTCACCTGCAAATGGCTGCACGCAGACTGCATAGAAACTTTTTCCAACTTTTTTTCTTATCGCGATATGGAAAGGCACTTTAGCGGCGCCGATAAGACCCGCTTTTATTTCTGGTCGGCCAGAGCCTTGCTCAGGCACTAGTCGAGACTACGACGTACCAGACTACCTATGTTTATTTAGACGGGGTTAGTGACGGCAGGCGATAAATCCACTAACAATCAGCGTTGGGTCTATTCCAAGCATCTTCTTCATCAAAGCGTTCTATAAGATGACCATGACAAGTCTCTGAATATTGTCTCATTTTGTAAATCGCTGCAGGTCGGCTCTTGCATCCTCTCTTTATATGTTTCCAATGCAAAGTCCAAAGTCTAACCAGAATGTCTCTAAAATAACACCACTAGATGAGCCGCCTCCAACGACAACATAACCTAAAAAAAGGAGCCAAAAGCAAGCCAAAATGAAAACCAAAAGACAGAGTAAAATAATATAAAGTACAGTCATATCAACGTTCCCCTCAATCCGCCATCAGCATCGTCGACGCCGGGACAGTAGACATGCGTTCGGCCGTCAGCTTCAGCGACACCCGCAGCAGCTCGTTGGCCACTTCAGAGTCATCCTTTTGTAGCCGCCGCCACGCTGCCTTTTCGAGCACCCAGACCACACAGTCCAGGTCCGCATAGGCCGTGGCGGTGCGTGTCGTGTCCGAGAAGAAGGGCAGCTCGCCACACGTTGTGCCTGCGACGATGCTCTCATGGTAGCACTGGCCATGCGGCAGGTCGTACTCAGCCCGAACGATGCCCTTTTCCAACAAGTAAAAGCCCTCGGCAGGCTCGCCGGCACGGAAGAGCATCTGGCCGGCAGCAAACTCTTGCCTTGTAAAGTAGCGTGTGGCACGGTACCAGAAATCCTCGTTCTTGTCGCTGATGTCCTCAAAGACTTGGAGCATGAGCCGCAGAGGCTCAGCAAAGTTCTGCCACTTGGGCTGGCGGCGATCCTCAAGACGGTTGAGCGACTCCCGTGCCGCCGTCTGCAAAAGATGGCGCCGCGGCGAACTGGCCAACATATCGATGGAAGGGCCGCCATTGCCACCGGCTGGAGGGTGCAGGTGCGAGTTGACGGATGGCGTGGGCGTTGCACCCGACACGGTCTGGGACGCAACAGCTGCGTTCGCATCGCCGGCTGCCGAGGTCTTGACGACCTCACTAGCCTCGGCCTCTTGGCTGGCATAGAGCGTCTTGAGAAGCTCATTCTCGCACAACTCAAGAGCCGAGTTGATGTCCGGCAAGAAGGCAACCTCGATACCGTCCTCGCCCAGGCCAACAGCACGCAGATCGTGGCCCAGAGCGCGGTTGGCATCGACACCACTCAAGACGAGGTAGATGCCCTTGCCGTTGAGGAGACGGCTAATGGTGTTGAAGGCCTCGCCTGCAGAGTAGTCGAGGCCTGTCACCTGACGCAGGTCGAGAATCAGGTAGCGGATCGGCCGCTGGATGAACGCCTCGTCTGCAATCAGGTCACGAATCTTTCGCTCCACACTGACAATCGTGCCAAAGAACAGGTAACCGGCCACCTTGATGATGCAGATCTGGCGCCCCACCTGGCGGAGGTAATGATGCTGCGAGTGGTTGCGCCGCACCGTCGAGTTGACAATGTCGCCCGCATACATGGCACGAACAGCCGAGATCTGCGACGTCTGGAAAATCAACGACACAAACGCCAGCAAAATCCCAACGCCGATGCCCACGACAAAGTCGTACATGCCCATGATCAAGACAATGGCGATGACTGTCACGTACTCCAAAAGCTTGAGCTTCTTGCGGGGCTGCCAGACAGCCTCGACGAGAAGCTCAAACCCAAGGTCGAAAATCAGGCATCCGACCATCATGACGGGGATGTAACCAATCGTCTGGGGACCGACTAGCATCACACAAAACGTGAGGAAGGCCAGCTCGAACCCAGCAAGACGGCTGTCACCGCCCGACCGCATAAAGAAGAGCGTGTTGGCGTAGACTAGGTAGTTCTGGATGCTGCCCATGCAGCCGGACAAGAAGTTGGAGTAGCCGTGCAGCTTCAGTTCGTGGTTCAGGTCGGCATGGTCCTCGCCTGTGTTAAGGGCCAGGGCCGGCACATTGATGGGAACGTGCAGGATGCCAAAGAACGTAAGGGCAAGCATGGCCGGAATACACTGGCCAATGGCTCCCCAGTGGACTTGGTCGAATTCTGGAGAGATACATGTCAGACTTGTGTCTACGTTGGTAGGTTGTATGGCTTTGGGAGCACTTACTGTAGAGTGTGTAGAAATACCACCAGGGTTCGTCAGCGGGCGGGCCCTGGAATACCCAGCCGTCGTTGCGGAGGCTTTCCGGGGTCGCAGTGCCTCCAACGAGGGCAGCGAGGTAGAAGATAAAGGGAATGGTAATAATGTAGATGGGGAGAAAGTATTTGTTGGTGATGCGCTTCTGTCCGTAAAAGAGGACAATAGCCAGGGACAGAGGGATGATCCAGAGCGGCACAGTGTCGGGTTGCATGAGCTTCTTGAGCGTGTCGAGGTCGTACTCAAGGCTGCCTTCGATGCGCCCCGTAACCTCGAAGCCGGTCGCAATCAGGAACCAACCGACACCGCCAATACAGCCGATGAGGATGTGGCGTGGGATGAAGCCGACAATATAGCCAAACTTGAAGTGGCCCATAAGGTAGAAGACGGTGCCCGTCACCATAGCACTGAGAGCGTACGAGGTGATCGTTGTCGCAATGACGGCGTCTGGACTGTCTTCACCAACAATGTCGGTAATGGTCAAGGCCATGCTGTGGAAGAAGGGTACAACTTCAATCAACTCGGACCCGATGCCGCCCCTGAAGATACTGCCACTTGAGAACACAATCTGCGACACGATCGTGCTGACGTAGAAGATGGAGATGCCGGCAGCTCCAAGGTGGGCAAAGATAGGGCTGCCCAGAGGGAAGAGGATCATGCCATAGGACAGGGCATCCAGAATGTTGAGGAGCAAGCCAACAATGACGGCCGGAAGGCATGCAACAGGCGCCACGACCACATCCTCCCAGAGCCGTCTGCGGTCCCACCACTTAAGATCCTTGACGCTACGGTAGGTCTTCTTGATCTTGTTCTTGACCACAATAGTCGGGTTGCGTGCGGGTCCGTTGCTCTCCTGGCCTTGGCGTCGACCAAAAACGTTCAGAATACGCCTCCGGAACGTCTTCTTCTGGCCCTCCAGATCATATGCGGCCGGGTCGGCAGACCCGTCCGCGGCTACCGAGTTTCCTAGCAGAGGTGTAGACTCTGTGGGTGCTCGTGAAGGCGCATCCACAGCTGGCAAAGGCAGGCGGACATGTTGGCGTTTGGCGCCGCTAGGCCGAACATCGTCGCCGTCCTCGTCTGCATCGGAGAACACAGCACTGCTGTCGCTCCGTTCGCGCCCGTGTGTGCCCTGTATGCGGTATATGCGTCCCCGGTATGCGCCATTTCGTGGTGCTGTCGATGGCTGCTGCTGCTGCTGCTGTTCTTCCTCTTGTTGCTGATCGGTGGAGGCAGAAGTAGAGACTCCGCCGGGGGTATGTGGGGGCGAGCGCCGCAATGCTCGTGTCAAAAGGGAGGGGCTCTGGCCAAAAGCGGCGTTGTCGGTGCCGTCGGCGTCCTCATCCCCCTCGTCCAGCTGGCGGTCCTCTCCTTCCGTTGACGGCGACGGTTCGGGTTCAGACGTCTCTTCGATCGGCTCGGGTCCCCAGTTGGCAGGGTTGCTTGTGTTGGTCGTTGTCAGAGACTCGCAGTCGTCGGCTTCGATGTCGGACGAGAACGTGGTGCGGAAGGACAGAGAACGGTTGCGGGCGAGGATCGAGGAGTTTTGGCGTTCGGTCTTGTCGGCAAGCTGGTAGGTGGCGAGCTCGGCGGTGTCTTCGCGGACGGACCGTGCGTGCAGCTGGCTGCTGACGGGGGCCAGGTTATCACGCTGTGCTGGGTTGATGAATGAGCGGATGGGTTCGCGGTGGCTTGTGGAAGCTAGAGACGAAGACAGTAGCTGTTGCTGCTGTTGCTGGTGCTGGTGCTGGTGGGAGCGGCCGTCTTGGCTGTGGAAAGCTTCCCGTGGTGGGATCATGGAGCTGATGGACCGGTGGCGGCCGCGGCTGTCGTGGATGCTGCCGCTATCGTCCGAAGTCACGGAGCCAGCTCGCCGACGGCCCCATGCCGAAAAGACAAAGGCTGTGGGGGGTGTCGAGGACATGGTGTTGTGGTGGACGGAGCAAAGGAAAGTGCTCTCCCTCGCTTATTTTGGTTTCGTCGTTGTCTTTGTGTCGAGTATCGTCGAGTTTGTCGGAATGCCTTCCTTGCCCACTGCTGAGCTGCACACCGATTTATGACAACAGCATGCTGTGGACAAAGCAGTTTGGAAGAAAAGTAGAAAGGTCGGAGGGTTGGAGGAAAGAGTGGTCGAGTATCTCGGCAGAGGGAGGGATATCGTGGGCCTCTATCGAATCTGGGGAGCTACTCCGTACTGTGTAATAAATGAAGGACTCGAGAGAAAAAAAGTGGCGTCGATGGGGCACGAAGTAGGGCGACCAGTTTATGTGTAGTCTCTTTTATTCGCAGTTGATGTGTGTGCTAGAGAAGCCGTCGACCAAAAGTACCAGCAATGGTGGTGAAGAATATGCAAAAGAGGTTTCTAAAAGGTTCGGTGTTGGAAGTCGAGGAAGTATGATGACGACAAAGCTGGATACAGAAAAAAAAAATCATTGGAGGTTCACCAACAAAGCCTGCGCAAAGGACGCAAAATGGCCCAAGCCCAGCTTTGCTGCCAACAAGGAAAATGGACTAGGGGCGTAGGGTAGCTTTCGTCCGCTGCAGGCCAAGGATCGATGATGGTGTTGCAGCGAGAACAGAGAATCGTTGGATGGACTGAAAAGACAGAAGGGAAGAGAGGAGGAGAGAGAAGAGTGGATTTGGGTTGGCGGACGGGACTAGCGGGCCTGGAGCTGCCGTGATGGATTTTTTCGTTTTTTTTTTCTGCTCTTTCCCTTTTTCCGTCTCTTTCTCCTGGATTGTTATCTCTGGTCCCGGGGCTAGCGCTTTCCCTTTGGTAATGCCTGTTATGAACAGAAACTACGACTTCTAAGTACTCCGTACAAGTAGGAAACTAGCAAGTTTTCAAGACCGCTTTGGGAAGCTGCGAACGGGCTGAGCGATCGACACGTGCAAGAACAATGACAGGACCGACAAGAGGGGCTCACATTACGTGACCAGAACAGCAAGAGCGATACAGACTGCAGTTGCCATTGCTCCGTTTGGAATTGTCAATATATCGTTGCGTCGCGTCGTGGAAGAACTGGAAGATGCGAGTCGGCAAAAGTGTGGTGAAATGGCGACAGCAACAGAGGTCTAGAACGAACAAGATGAAAAAGGAAAGAAGAGGTTGCTGTCTTGGCTGCAGGCGGAACAGGGAAAAGTGGATGATGCAATGCCTTGCAGCAGGACAGTGCGCGGGGCTTATTGGCAGTGAGAGTGAAGCTTTACAGTTGCGAGGATATGCACAGAACAATTTCCGTTGACAATGGCGTCTTCTGTGCAACAAATGGTCCAAATTGGCGACTGTCGAGGTCGATCTGGATCTGCATGAAGCATGCATGAGCTCGTGTGACTTCTTGTGTCTATTCTTTACGACTTTTCAGAGATCAATTGCGTTTTCAAACCTCTTGTCTTGTCATCGACGTCGAGAGCATCCTGTTGTCACTATTCTCACAGAAAGAACTCGAGGCCGCACTGTAGCCATGCACGGTCCAGGAAGGCTGCCTGCAGCATCTGTTTTTTTAGAGAATTTTTTTTTGGCGGTGCCGCAGGGGGAGGCTGCAATAATGGAACATCTTTATTGGCCATGCGGACGCACAAAAAACGGGCCGTGCAGATTGGAATGCAGGAATGCAGAGCATGCAGGCGCCCTGTCGAGCCTGTTTCACCACGCCGGAGCACAGTTGCATTTGAGGAATTGGAGCATTTGCTCGAGTTTTTACAGAATTTTCCCAATGGCGAATAATCGTGTCGAGATGCAAGCCCGATGCAGGCCGGCTGCTGCAGGCGATCGCCTCGTGGGCTGAAGAGATTTTTTAGTGGACGGCTGAGAACTGGTGGGATGTCTTGTTCTTTGTGACATTGAAAGATTGGGTTCTGCAGCAGGTTCTATCCATAGTAGGAGCGGCACGGAGTACTTCTATTCCATCTCTCCTCTTTCATACTATTTATTTATGTTCATATATGTAGCCGCAAAGCAACCCCCACGGAGCAAGCAAGACCCCTGGGAGTTCCCAGACACCGTTTGTCGGCCCATATAGCTCGGCCGTATTGCAATATACGACCGGCACATCTTTTTTCTGCTTCTCCTTCCCCCCAAGTGGCGAACATTCGACTGCGTATTGCGTCTGCGTTGGCAAATGGGAAGCAATGCTTACTCCTCTCGTGATGTTGGGGTGGTCCTCGACGCAATGCTGATCGTTGTTCTGCGGGCTGCGGGGTATCAAGAGCACTTTGTCGTTGCCAGGCCATGCCGTCTTGTTGCCGATGCCGTCCTGTTTCCGGTGCATGAAAGAACGACTAATCACGTATTCTGCACAGCCTTGTGACGAGAAACTCTCCGCGCTCGGCGTGATGAGAGGACCCTAGACACAACCATACACGGCTCGGAGCTTGGCTTTTATGTGATGCTACCCTACCGGTCCGTACGCTGGTCAGTCGGGTGTCCTTGGGTTGTGTCTATGACATGGCAGTATGGCAAATGTTTACCAAATACCAACACAAAGAGAAGCTGCGTACCTGTTCATGAATGAACATGCCGGGGCGCGGGATGCCACCTTGTCGGTAGTTCTGGAGCATTTTTGTATTGCTCGGCACGCTCATCCCAGCTTCTGCAGGTAGCCCTGGGCGATCAATCGCTCAACATCGCCCTGGCGGACATAGAACTGGCTGTTCCGGCTCAGCGTAATGGATCCGTACTCGGTCTGGATCTCGCCGGCGTCCTTGAGCACGCGCACGTCGATAAACAGATCCCGCGGCGGCTCCAGGCTGCCCGTCAGATCAATGTCCGTCCACTGGCCCTTGTACGCCGCCAGCAGGTCCGAGTATTGCCGGACATAGTCTTCTTCCTGTGGGCTCAAACTGCTGCTCTGGTTGCTGGCCTCGGACGACAAACCGTCGCCACCGCCGGCTGAAGGCCCCGCTTGTCCGCCACCTCCGTTGCCAGCCCCCAGTCCGCCCATGCTCGCGTCGCGCACTTGCTGCACAGACAGGTCGACGACATCCGACCCCTTCCAAACGAGCTCTTCAAGCTTGTCGGTGCGCGTGCGGTGGTAGGCGAGGAGACAGCGTTTGTTGCGGCGCATGGCCAAGTGGTCGACCAGCAGAGCACAGGCGGTGGCCTGTTCGACGGACGGGTCAAAGTTGCCCTGGAACGGTTCGAGGAGGAGGGCGACATCCTTGTCGAGATCGCGGACTTCGCGCGCGACGGCGCGGACGATTTCAGTCTGGTAGGGCGGGAGGTGAGCCAGGTTCTGTGTCCGCTTGGCATGTTGGACCTAAGTATGTAGGGGCGTGATGTCAATAAGCTGTTCACGAAAAAGTAGAAGAGTAGAAGAGTAAAAAGAGTAAAAGAGCAAAAGAGCAAAAGAGTATCGTAGAGGAAACGCACCAGTTTGTTACCCAGGTCTCCGTACATGGTGGCGGCGGTCGTGAATATGAAGTGGAAAGGGCAGTTTGGTGGTTGAAAAGGAAAAGAGAAGAGCAAGCAGTCACGTTCTGTCTCCGCCGTGTTTGTGTCGCAAAGTTGGCTGACGTTGGCTGACGTTGGACGTGAAGTGCAATTGGTCTATCGATGTGTTGGTGGTGGTAGCTTGACGCCCTCGAAGACGTTCAAAGTCGCGTCGCGGGCAGCCAATACGCGATCAGTATGCTACTGTGGTACAGCACGGATTTGCAGGTCCCACACTGGGCCTCGACTGGCCGTTTCGCAGGCGCAGAAGCGCAAAAATGCCACCAGCGCCCAACATACCCCACCATGCCGTTTGACATCCCGCTTCTCCAAAATCTCAGTCTCCCGTCTCCTTTTGCCTGTCTTTGCCTGAGTGGCCTTTTGCGTGCCTGGCTGAGACTGACTTGACATCCCGTCTGGCTCTTCGGCGCAACGACGTCTCGTCTCACCATCACACATCAGTTCACAATTTTTTGTCATCCCAAAGAGTTGGTAGGATACCGAAATAGTCGGCTCCTGTCTATGCATTTTTTAAATCTTTTTTACGTATTTGGGGGGGCGTGCAATGTTTCGTTTTTCATCCACATTCCAAACATGTCAAACGTCTCTCATGTTTTTTGTTCTTTTTTTGTTTTCCCAGGATATGATCCGTAAAAGCATAAAAAGTCGTCCATCCAAACCCGTAGCAAAATAACACCAGCAAATTAACTAGCAAACAGTACCGGTAAGGAACCGCTTACAGCTTCTGCATGGCAACGACGTCGGACGACTGGACGTAGTCCTCGAACTCGGCAATCTTGTCCTGGAGGTCGTCCAGCGAAACCTTGTCGTCCTCGATGACCAGGTTGATCTGCAGCTTCTTAATGCCGAAGCCGACAGCGACCAGCTTGGACAGACCCCAGACGAGACCGTCCTGCTCGATGCTGCGGACGGACTCCTCGAGACCCTTCATGTCGGTCTCGTCGTCTACAAACTGTTAGTCTTGAATTCAATTTAACGAATTGGAATAGGAACGGAGAGGCAACTCACCCCAAGGCTTGACATCCAGCGTCACAACCGACTTGGCAGCCGGCTTGACCTTGCCCTCCTTCTTCTTGCGGTACTCGGCCAGACGCTCTTCCCGGACGCGGGCAGCCTCGGCGTCCTCCTCCTCGTCGTCGCTGCCGAACAGATCGACATCATCGTCGTCCTCCTCGGCCGCCGGGGCCTTGGCAGGGTTGATGGTGACCTCGGCGACCTCGGGGCCGTAGGCAGTGTAGGGCTTGGAAGCGTCGCCGGTCAGGGTCGCGAACTCGTCCTCGAACGTGGCGATGTGCTTGTACCACCGCGCAGCGTTGGGGTACTTGGCGGCCGCCGGGGCCTCCTTCAGCGCCTTGAAGACGACAACATCGGCCTGGGTGGCAGAGTAGCTGTTTGGGCACAAATGTCAGTTGGGTATCCCACAAAAAGACAACGTGCGCGAGGGGTGAATAGGCGCGAGGGGTGAATAGGTAATAGTAAAAAAGCCAGCCATAAAAATGGAATCAAAACGGAGGATCAGAGACGCAACTGTGTTGCAATAGATGGGTCGTCATTTACAGGTCTTGAGTCTGCTCGGAAACACGGACCAATTGTTCTCATCATAAAGGTTTTGAGGGGCGTGGGAGAGGAGTAGAAAGCAGAGAGAGCCAGAAGATGGCAACGCAAAAGACAGGTTGCAACTTACCCGACAATGTACGACCGGGTGGTCAGGTAGCTGTTGAGCACTGCGAGTTGTCGGTCAGCGTTGGACAGCCCAGGCAGCCGGCAAACGAAGCCGCGCAGCGCATGAGTGAAGCAACGAGCGAGAAAAGCAGAGAAAAATGAAGAAGAAGAAGAAGCAGAAGAAGCAAGAAAAGCAAGAGAAAAGAAGCAAAAGAAGCAGATCAAGAACGCAGCGAACGCAGCAGAAAATGCCCGCGAGGCAAAACAGCGCAGAACGTACCAGCAAGGCCGGCGTCGGTGAGGAGATCCGTGAAACCCATGGTGTCAGGAAGAAGCAAGAAGCGAAAACTTTGTCGAAGACAAGGAGAAGAAGAAGAGAAGAGGAAGCGAGGTCGAAGAAATAGGGAATGCGAAAAGGGGGAAATTAACAGCTTGGGAAAGGAAAATTTCAAGGGGAGGCTGGAGATGGTAGAATTAGGAAGCGACAGAGTGGTGGGGGGAAGGAGGACCAGGTGCGGGCACTGGCCGTTCTGTGGTGGGACGCAGGGCCTTTTGGGATGAATGAATTTTTTTTCTTCGTGTCGTTCGCTCTTTCCTCTTTCACCACAGACGGCAAAACGTGCTAGCAGGCTGTAAAAAAAATTAAAGCGGGCCACTGTTGGCGGGGCAGGCCAGGCCGTATTGGCAAAGACCCTATATCGAGTTACAGGGATGACCAGCTGCCCCATATCGCTCTTTTTGTTACATATCCTCCAATCCGTGCCCCGAGTACTCCGTAGGCGTTTTGGCAGAAGGCCCCACCTCGCCCACCATCTCGCCATCTTGGCCTGGCCGATAAGGGATAAGGCGCTGGAAGCTTCGCTGTAGCTCCCGAAGTTGCTCGAACGCTCTTTGGTGGCGCACCAGTAAGCCGACATCGAACGACGAGCTCCTGGTGCCCACTCCATGACAGTTCCAGAGAGAGGGTATATACAGACATGATTATGGGATCGCAGCAGACGCATTGGAAATTGATTTTTGATCTAACACGCTTTTTTTCCTCCGATTGGCCTGTCACCGCCGACATCACCAAAATCGACAAAATCGACAAAAGTGACAAAAAGTGACGAAAGTGAAAAAAGTGACAAAACAACAAACTCACAATCAGTCCAAAATGCTTGCACGAAAGCAGATACTCACCAATTCCACGCGGCGGCAGCTGCTCCGCTATGCAGCGTCCAAGACGGGCAATGCCCCAGCAACAAGTCTACGGGCAGGGCGTCTGGCAGCTGTAAACACAGCTCTCCCGAGTTTCACATCGCCAACTTCACAATATTTCCGATATCTTCCCATTGCGGCCGCCCGCTCCTACGCCAATGGCCGACCACACCCTCCCGGGGGCACGCACCGCATGGACATGGGCGGCGGTGGAGAAGAGAAGCCGGCCCTCGAGCAGTTTGGCATCGACCTGACGGCCAAGGCCCGCGACGGCAAGCTGGATCCCGTTATTGGCCGCGACGAAGAAATCCAGCGGACCATCCAGGTGCTCTCACGGCGCACCAAGAACAACCCTGTGCTAATTGGCAAGGCCGGTACGGGCAAGACAGCCATCCTAGAAGGTCTGGCGCTGCGTATTGTGCGTGGCGACGTACCCGAGAGCATCAAGAAGAAGCGAGTCATCAGCCTCGATCTGGGCTCGCTGATTGCCGGTGCCAAGTTCCGCGGTGACTTTGAGGAGCGCCTGAAAAAGGTCCTGACCGAAGTCGAGCAGGCCCATGGCGAGGTCATTCTGTTCATTGACGAGCTGCACACGCTGCTGGGTCTTGGCAAGGCCGAGGGCTCCATCGACGCCTCCAACCTACTCAAGCCAGCCCTCTCGCGCGGCGAGCTGCAGTGCTGCGGTGCCACGACACTCAACGAGTACCGCCTGATCGAAAAGGATGTGGCGCTGGCCCGCCGTTTCCAGCCCATCCTGGTCAACGAGCCGACGGTCGAGGATACCATTAGCATCCTGCGCGGCATCAAGGAGAAGTACGAGGTGCACCACGGTGTGCGCATCACCGACGGCGCGCTCGTGGCTGCTGCTACCCTCTCGAACCGCTACATCACCGACCGCTTCTTGCCCGACAAGGCCATTGACCTGATGGACGAGGCGGCTAGCTCGCTGCGTCTCCAGCAGGAGAGCAAGCCCGAGGACATTATGCGCCTCGACCAAAAGATTATGACGATCCAGATTGAGCTCGAGAGTCTGCGGAAAGAAACCGACATTGCCAGCCGCGAGCGTCGCAAAAAGCTTGAGGACGACCTCAAATCGCACCAGGAAGAGGCCGCCGCACTCACTGAGCGCTGGCAAAAGGAGCGCGCCGAAATTGACAGCATCAAGCAGGCCCAGAGCGACCTCGACAGAGCCCGCATGGACCTCGAGCGCGCCCAGCGTGAAGGCAACTTTGGCCGTGCATCGGAGCTGCGCTTCGGTATCATCCCCACGCTCGAGCAGAAAGTCAACAGCGACAAGCAGGGCCAGCCCAAGGCGGCTGCCAGCAGCAGCGACGACGGCACCTCCATCGCCACCAACAGCACCCTCATCCACGACTCGGTTACGGCCGACGACATCGCCACGGTTGTGTCTCGCATCACGAGCATTCCAGTAGCCAAGCTTACCACGGGCCACATTGAGAAGCTCGTGCACATGGAGGACACTCTACGGCAGTCGGTGCGCGGCCAGGACGAGGCGCTCAAGGCCGTGGCCGATGCTGTTCGTCTTCAGCGCGCCGGTCTCTCGGGCGATAACCGCCCCACAGCCTCTTTCTTCTTCCTCGGCCCCACGGGTGTCGGCAAGACAGAGCTGTGCAAGAAGCTGGCTGGTTTCCTCTTCTCTACCGAGTCTGCTGTCGTCCGTTTCGACATGAGCGAGTTCCAGGAGAAGCACACCATTTCCCGTCTCATCGGTGCCCCCTCGGGCTACGTCGGCTACGATGACGCTGGTCAGCTCACCGAGGCCGTGCGCCGCAAGCCGTATGCTGTCCTGCTGCTAGACGAGTTTGAGAAGGCCCACCGTGACATCTCGGCCCTCCTGCTCCAAGTCCTCGACGAGGGTTATCTCACCGACGCCCAGGGCCACCGCGTCGACTTCCGCAACACTATTATCGTCCTAACGTCTAACCTCGGCGCCGACATTTTGGTGGGCAACGACCCGCTCCACCCTTACGGCGAGACCGAGGACGGCAGCATCGACCCCCGTGTCCGCGATGCAGTCATGGACGTCGTCGCCTCCCAGTACCCGCCCGAGTTCCTCAACCGCATCGACTCCTTCATTGTCTTCAAGCGCCTCTCCCGCTCGGCTCTACGCGACATTGTCGACATTCGCCTGCGCGAGCTGCAGGGCCGCCTGGTTGACCGCCGCATCGTACTTGATGTCTCCATGCCTGCGCGTGACTGGCTCGCCGAGCGCGGCTACGACCCCAAGTTCGGTGCGCGGCCCCTGAACCGACTGATCACGACCGAGATCAGCAACAACCTGGCCGACAAGATTATCCGCGGCAGCGTGCACAATGGCGATGTCGCCACGGTCACTGTCAAGGAAGACGGCTCGGGTCTTGAAGTGGTTGCTTCGGCGCCGAAAACAGAGACGGAGTCGACAAACACATCAGCCGATGATACATCGGCAGCCGAGTCGACGTAAGAAGCCTGACTGAAACACTTTTTTGCATTTACATTGTAGTACAGCACACATAGGGAAACACACAAGCTTGGATGAAGGATCTAGCAAAATGATATCATGGGTATATATGTAGAGGCGGTAATCAAAGACTGGGATAGTCAAGAAGGCGTTTCTACTTTTTCTGCATTTCCGCATTTTTGGTGCATTTCATAGCATTTGTCTTTCGTTGTTTACGTAACATCACAAGTATATAAAACATCTCTTCTTTTTGTACTATAGTTACCAAGAGTATGTCAATCTTAGCTCATTCGTACGATAACCACTCCCTACTTTTAATATGATCATCATATGTGGGATCCTATTCGATATTCGTAGGTCTGGTAGTAAAAAGATGCCTGAATGTCTGATATGCAAGGCAAACTAACAGGCCCGCAAGAGTGGCTAGGCACACCATATTCCACTGCGAGTGAGACAACAAACTTGACAATAAGAACATGGGTTGACGGAAAATAGAACGGGGGTTTATATAATTTCATGCATTTTATTTTCTTACGTAAATGAATAAGAACAAGGTCCAGAGCCGTGATAAGGTTTACAATATTTGTCCGGTAAAGATTGGAAGTTGGGGGGATGGGTGAAATAAAACACTAAACGTTGAGTCTTCCCCACAAGTTGAGAAGATGGAAGGTGACATGAATAACGAGCAACAACTTGACAAGAGAGGAGAGTGAAGATTGGCCACGAGGTCTGAGCGAAGCATTCGGCAAGAAGGCTTTGAAACAAAACACCAGCAGTTTGACGATATAAAAAAGCAAAAAGTCTGAGAAAAGATATAGAAAACACACAAAAAATATAAATAGAAAAATAAACAGACAACGGAGTGAAGAAAAAAAGAAAGAAAGAAGAGGGGAAAAGAAAATAAAGCGCCCGGGATGAAAATGAAAGGGGAGACGGATTAAAAAACAGGCATTAAAAATTCAACCGTGCAAAAAATAGTCTTAAACTCTCTTTTCTCAAAGAGGTCCCCAAAACCCTTTCCCTTTCCCTTGCTCTTTGCTCTCTCCGTCTCTTTCTTGATTTCCCTCAGTCTTCCACACAAGTTCTTCGCTCTCCTCTCGGTTATGTCTTGTCGTTAGACCCTCTTTCTTGCTCCTTCTTCTTCTTCCGTCCACGGGTGTGTCGGATTCATGATGAGGTGGTGGTTGCTGAGGATGGCCATCTCTTTACTGGCTAGCCTGGCTCTTCTTCAGCGCACCCGAGAGCCAATCCAGACCCTCGTACAGACCGTCACCGGACGTGGCGCACGTCGACTGGATGAACTAGAGGGAGAAATGGTGTTAGTTGATTGTGCTTCGAGTAAGACGAGGAAAGATGTAGAGTTCTGTCAACTTACCCACTGGCGTTGCCGCATGCTGTGGAGGCCGAGCTTGTCTGTGATCTCGGCAGCATTCATGGCGTTCTAGAAAACGTTTAGTTAGTATCGGGTAGATGCATGGCGGGGCAAGTGTTAGGCTGGAATAGAACAAAAGGCTGAGGAACCAAGCAAGGGATGCCACCAAAACTGTCCCGCCAAAAACGGGAGACAATAAAGACGCCGCCCAGGACAAAGAAGCCTCAACCAAAGACTCCAAAACACCGTTGAAAACGTCCGAAAAACGCCCCAAAGAATCGAAAACGGAAAAGGACAGGTAGTTGGGGAAGTAGGGGTAGGAAACGTACGGGCAGATCCTGCTTGTTGGCGAAGATCAGGAGGACGGCGTTGCGGAGCTCGTCCTCGTTCAGCATGCGCTGAAGCTCCTCGCGGGCCTCAATGATACGGTCGCGATCGTTGGAGTCGACGACGAAGATGATGCCCTGGGTGTTCTGGAAGTAGTGTCTCCACAGGGGACGGATCTTGTCCTGTCCTCCGACATCCCACACGGTGAACTGGATGTTGCCGTACTCGACAGTCTCGACGTTGAAGCCTGTAGGTGGGGAGTCAGTTGGGTGTCCGGAGTCCTGCGAGAGGAGAGTTCTCTGCAATAATTATGTGCCAGCAGCCCAAGGCTACATACCGATGGTGGGGATCGTGGTAACAATCTCGCCGAGCTTGAGCTTGTACAGAATGGTGGTCTTTCCGGCAGCGTCAAGACCGACCATCAGAATACGCATTTCCTTCTTGCCAAGGAAAGAGGCAAAGATCCGGGAGAAGTTGAGACCCATGTTTGCGGTTTGGAAACTGGTAGTGATAGGTGATTCGGAGGGTAAGAAGAAAGGGCACGAGCGAGATCGACGACGAAATACGAACGACTGATCTGGACAAGGGGCCAAGCAAGGCACGAGTTAGCAAAAAAAAAAAGTGTTTGGGCTTGAGCAAAAGTTGCGAGACCCGAATGAAAGCGATCACGAGACCAGGCGGCGACTTTAATAGCAGGGTGATAAAGTTGTGCAGATAAAGCGGCTTTTTTGCTCGACGTGGGGTATGTTAGAAGAAAGTGTGTGGGTGGTAGATGGGGAAAGGGCAATAAAAGGCGGGATGATGTAGTGATGGCGCGAGTGAGCAGATGCTCTCCTGACCACTACTATCGTACGTCGGCGCCGACCTGATATAGAAACAGAAAAGCATCTCCAGGCCGGCAACTATCAAAAAGGACAGATTTCCGACGACAATAGATGGACAATGTGAGCCGGCATCGCCACAGATGTCGGCGGCCGATGACAGAACAGAGATCTGTTGCAGGCAGCACCAGACAAGGGGGGTTGGGGGTGATGGTGATGAGGGAGGATGAGGGAGGATGAGGGGTCCTGGGACTGGCAGGATGCAATCTCCATCGAGAGGCTGCCACTGAATCTGTCTCGCCTAGTGCTGCCCCTGTATGTTGTTCTGATCAATGTCTGGTCTTTGATGTGTGCCTGGTATGGAATCCGCTCCAGGCTCCGAGATAAGAACACGATGTGAACACCGTATCGCCAGGGGGTTCGTTGGAGGGTTCGAGTCCAGAAAGCACGGGCGGCGTTCCTGAGGCCGAGGCTGTCCAGAGGATGGATGCCGGTTCCCGATTGAAGGATGCCTAGGGACTAGGTGCAGTTGCTGCGAGGAGATCTCCAGCCGACCGAAGTAGATGGGCACGCGCCAGTTCCGCATATAAACGACCCGGGCGGCGCATCTCGAGAAAAACGGGTTTGCGAAAATGGCGGCTGGATCCGATGGCGGGCTTGCCCAGAAAACAGGGGAGAAGAAACCAGGCGGACAGTACCAGAGAGCACAGATCACGATGCAAGAGGGGGGCACACCAGTCGATGCTGGCAGTGTAGGGCAGGGCTGAGGTGCAAAGGCTAGAAAAGAGGACACTGCCGAGACGGCAACAGAAGCAAAGGAGTGGTGACGATATTCTGTGTGATATGATTCTAGGGAGTTGACAAAAGGTGCGGGCCGGTTGAAGACCGCCGCCATGTGGTCTCGTTCGTCGCTTTCGAGGGGAACTATCGGCGTGCCGAAAAAGCACAAAATCAAAAGGAGTTGCTCACCTCGAGGATGGATTCGGGATGCGTGGTTGAAGAACGGTGGTGGGTGGAGGTGATTTCCGGTGGTAGAAGAGAAAGTAGGAGAAAGAAGAGGGAGAGTTCAGTTGGGGGGGAGGAATAACTGGGCGATTTATCGCGATGTGGCCAAAAGTGGGATTTGTCGGTGTGTAGACTGTGGGCTGTGCGGACTGTGCGAGCGAGGGAAGGAGGGACAGGGGACGAAAAAAGGGAAAGGGAAGGGGCGGAAAGGGGGGGAGCTGGAAGGCCCTTGGGAGCCCTTGGAGAGGGGGCTAAAAAATGAGACCTAGGCCACTAAAGAGGCTGGGGCCAGGCGTTGATGAGGACAGACAGGCAGAGATTGTGCCACTGGGACGGAGTTTACTGGGCTAATCGTGCTGATTGCTGATTGCTGATAGGACTTTCCCCTTTTCTTTTGCCTTCCCTTTTGGATTGTGGTCTTTTGCTACAGATTGGATTTGGGATTTGCGCGGGTGGCTCTTGCCATTCTTCAGTCCACAATCTGCAGTCTGGCTGCCTAGGACCGTGCATGAGACGCCCCAGAGCCTGCAGACAAGGCAGGAACTGTCGAGGTCTCCTTCTCTATCACATCAACTTTGGAAACTGTCTGCAGCAGGCTGGGGGCAAGAGCGAACCAGTGCGACGAGGGGTGGCTGGTTGGGCGCTCCCACTGTCGATGACAGGTGCTCGTGCTCGCAAGCGCTGTAGCTTTCGCGTCTGGGGGGGTAAAAAAGTGTCTTTCCAGGGGGGGAGAGATACTGAATACTGAGTGAGGGCCCCGCCCGAAGCAGAGACGCGTAGATACAGCTAGCACAGTGGCTCGAGTGGGTAAGATAGTGGGGTTGCGCAAAGGGGTAGTTGTACGGAGTAAACTAGGGACCAAAACCAGGCCGGACTATTTGTCGGTCCGTGTCCTTCTGGAAGCCAAGAGCCTCTTTGAGCCCCTGCAACGGGCAGGAGCGCGAATTGGCAGTTGCGGATTTCACGTGCTCGCAGAAGAGAAACAGACGACAAAACGAGGAAGGCACGCTGGGTCTGGTACGGAGATACTCTGTACGTCGTAATGAGTACTTCATACGAGGAGAGACCCACTGTAATTGGCCTTCCCGGTAGGCCAGTTCGCAGCTGAGCTCGCCTTGTTCTAGCAGCACGCTCCAGGCCAGCGCTCCCCAAACTCCCAGGCGCGATCTGCTGCTTCCCATTTGCTAGCTAGGGCGGGTCCGTCCTTTCCCAATCGCGAAACTGGCAAGCTGTCTCCTTTCTGGAGCGTCCACCCCTTTCCTCCTACGCCAGCAGAGAAACGACACGTAAAAAAGAAAGGGGCCGTTTTCACGATTTTGGCTTTCCACACCTCTCTGCTACAACCATACGCGATCATCACGGCGACGACATCATCACGACGGAGTTATTTTTGAGGGGTTCCTTGTTTTCCTTTTCGACTTTCAATTCTTCTCGGCTTTTTTTTCTCTTCTTTTCAATTCTCGACTCTCTTAATACCTCTTTCGATCCCCTTCTCTTCACAATGGTCCGCCTTCTTTTTGGCCTTTTGGCCGCCGGCGCGGCACTGGTCCAGACCGTCGCTGCCCACAACATCCAGCTGCCAGCCCACGGCCGCGAGTGCTTCTTTGAGGAGCTGCACAAGGACGACAAGATGACGGTGACCTACCAGGTCGGCGACCGCGAGTTTGGCGGCGCTGGCAACCTGGATATTGATTTCTGGGTAAGGCGGCGTAGCAACGAGGACAAACAGCACCACGATGACGACAACAGCTAACCCCGGGTGCGCTTCCAGATCACCAACCCTCCCGGCCAGTACGAGACGCTGCAAAAGTCGACGTCCAACGGCGACTTCACCTTCACCGCCCACCACGACGGCAAGTACACGTACTGCTTCAGCAACGAGCACTGGGGCGCGTCCAGCAAGGAGGTGTCCTTCAACGTGCACGGCATAGTATACGTGTCCGAGTCGGACGGTCCCAAGGACCCGCTGGAGGCTGAGGCGCAGAAGCTGTCCGAGATGCTGGCGCAGGTCAAGGACGAGCAGTCGTACATTGTTGTGCGCGAGCGGACGCACCGGAACACGGCCGAGAGCACCAACGCGCGCGTCAAGTGGTGGAACCTGTTTGTCATCACGGTGGTGGTCGGCGAGTCCATCTTCCAGGTGTGGTGGCTGCGGCGCTTCTTTGAGGTCAAGCGGGTGATCTAAGGGCGGTGCGAGATGCAGATTTCGGGAAAGAGGATACATACGGCGACACGCGGCGACACGCAGCCGGCGTGGAGACGAACAGCGGTGACAAAAAGGACGGACGGGGAAACGGAACGAACATGGACATGCTTTCCAACCACGGAAAAGGCAGTCCTGTAATCAACAAATCACGAAAAAAAACACTGCATGAACAACACAAAGCGAGTTCTTACTGTGTGCACATACACAACATCTTTGCAGGCCTGGCATCTGATTTACCACGGTCTTGGGTCTTTATCATATGTATAGTTATATTTCTTGTTAGAATACGGGTTGAGGAAAATATGTCAAACGGCAATTGCTCTTCATTTCTCATTATCAAAGCATCTTGCCCGGAGCCTTTTATGCTGTGACGACAACACTACAATACGCTCTTTGATCCAAAAGCGAATAGCACATAATGTACGGTGTAAGCAAAAAAGCCAATTAAATTGATAAAGAAACACAAAACACAAACCGTGCTAAACCCATGAAATCCAAACGCCATTGTCCATGCCCGGATAAGAAACATAAACAGAAAAGCATCCCGGCATCTCGCATCTAAACAGGCCATTGCAACTCCAAAACGAAACGCGCACGCAACATAAGTTCGTTATACAAAAAATGGCATCTCCTTAATCAGACTCTTTTTCACCAGGTTCGTACTCTACGAACCGGGGTTCAGGTCACTCTCAGGCTTGTTGTAGTCCTCGTTGGCGTTGCTCTCAACAGGCAGCTCAATGTTCTTAATGGGGTGCAGCAGCATGGCCGGCAGGCACATACGGCCCTCGCCACCACGCATGTTGGACACGGTCGAGTCGTTGCGGGTGACATCGGCGTTCTCCTCGAACTCGGCGCCACCGTCGCCATTCACCTTGAGACCCAACCAGCGACGGTACAGGTTAGGCGAAAAGCCGGCGTTGTAGTACCAGGTCAGACCAAGGAAGTTGTGCTCGCGCTGGCCGAAGACTGACATACGCGAACCGCCAGAGGCACCGTTGCGGCCGCCGTTGAAGGTGCGTGCCATGTACTGCGTAGGCCACTCACGGTCGACGTAGACAGGGTGCGGCACGTAGACAGCCTTGTAGCCGTGCTGCAGAGCAGCAGTAGCAGGCCACATCTCGGAGAAAGCGTGGTGCTTCTTGAAAGCGGTCTCGCGGTGCATCGTGTGAAGCATGCGACGAGACATCCGCGAGGCCGTGATAATCTGGGCAGCACGCTTCGGCTTGCCGCTGGTCTGGCCGCTCTCCTTCTCAGCCGTCTCGTTGTAACCAGTGATGTCGTCAGCCAACAGCCAGGTCGTGCCTTCGGGGTCGAAGATGGGGTTCAGCGTGATCAAGTCAGCCTCCTCGCCAACACCCCAAGTGTAGCGGTCCTTCTCATACGAGGTGGGTGGCTGTGGGTCGTTGTCGGGCTCGAACCAGTCGTTGGGGTCGGCCGGGCGCACAGGGCCCCAAACAGACTGCTCGCCAGCAACCTTCTTGGCGTTGGGGCCATCCTTGCCAGGCATGCCGCTCCAGATGTTGTCGGCACCAGCGTAGCCAGCCTCCGTCTGGACACGGGCCATCTGGCGAAAGTCCTCCCAAGAACCGTGAACCGAGGGGATGTAGAAGCGAGAGTTGCGCTCCCAGAGACCCTTGCGAGGCTGCTCCTTGGCCCACTTCTCCATCTTGGTGAACAGATCGAGGTGGTGGCCGGTGTAGCGAATGTCCATCTCCCACTGCCAGAAGTACTCGTACTCGGGGTGGTTGTACGAGAAGTGCTGCATAGCCATCTGGAGACCGCGGTAAACACCGTGGACAGGTAGGCCAGGGCCACGAGTGTACAGGTCGTGGATGCCCTGGTAAAGGGACAGCATCTGCGTCTCAGTCCAGAGGGTGACGAGGCCGCGGAACTCGGGCGGAATAACGGAGTCGATCTTGCTTTGGTAAGCCTCATCGTCGGCCCAGATGGGGTACTTGGCGTCGTTCTTGACCTGAACCAGGAGGTGAACATCGTAGCGGGCACCGGAAGCCAGAGACAGCTCAGTAATTAGGGCACGGAGGTTCATGATATCCTCCTCGTGCCAGACAAACTCGTCCCAGCAGCGGAGCACAACAGCGGTTCGCGGCAGGTCGCCCTGTGGGGGAGGAGTGGCAGGAGCGGCAGGAGCCTTGGGGGGCTCAACGGGAGCGAAAGCAGTGCTGTTCACGGCGGGTTCGGGGGCAACTTCGAGCGTCTCCGGGGCAGTTGCCGGCTCAGATTCCTCGGAAGTGGTAGTGACGTCAGCCGTCTCGGCAGCCGTCTCGGCAGCGGGCTCTTCAGCGGGCGTGTCGCGGGCTGCGTGCATGATAGGCTTCGAGGCGTCCTTGCCGGTCGGGGTGGCATCGCCAACATAGAGACCGTTGACGGGTGCGTGGCGGGACTCGGCGGGCTTGAAACGGCGGGTGTTGGCATCATAGCAGCGCTTCTGGATGTTGGCCCAGTCCACCTTGCGGTAGTCAACACGGGTGGCACCACCCTCCCAGACAGCATCAGCACCTTCCTTCTCGCCGTACTCGCCGACGCCAAGGCCGCCAGAGCGAACCGAGTAACCGTAGCCGTAGGGGCCAAAGCGACCAAAGCGCTCAAAGCAGATATCCTCCGGCAGCGACAGGAGCTCGTATGAGCCCATAATGTTCTGGGGGAAGCCGTTGGGGCGGCCGTCAAAGTAGCGAAGAGGCGGGACGCTGACGGTATTTGCGTCGTCGATGTAGCAGGGCGTGATGTGCTCGGGGTCAGTAGCCATAACATAGCCCTTGTACTTGTCAAAGGCAGTGCTAGGCGGCAGAGGCGCATGGTTCTCCTTGTGGAGGGCAGCAGCAGCCGCGGCAGCAGCAGCATGGAGATGCACCTTGGGTGCGGCATCGGCCTCCGTAGCATCCGCCGAAGTATCGCTGACGTTCACGCCATACGGCTGCTCGTCCTCCTCACGCGGGTATTGCGGCGCATTCTCGCCAAACGGCACAAGGTTGCGCACGCCGCCGTAGTAGCGGGTCAAAAAGTCAAACGACTCCCAAGCGCGAGGCGACGCTGGCGACTTATCGGCCATGCCATTGGCTATCCGGCGGTTCTCGAGCTGGCTGGCGCGGATAAGGGTGACGATAAGGACGATGATGGTCATGATCAGTGCGGTACAGAGGTAGCGAACGACCTTGTTGGGCAGGCGGTAGATGCGAGAACGAATGGCAGCCGTGGCCGTGGATGGCCGCAATCGCCGCCGGGGGTGCTTGGCGAAAGCAGATACTGAGCCACTGGTGCCGGCGGCGCGCTTGGGCAGCATGAGACTGCTCGAGGTAGCCGTGCCGGAGGACTTTCGTGAAGAGGCATGGCCGCTGCGTGGAGAGGAGGCCGCGCTATCGGCTTCGTAGTCGATCTCATCGTCGTCGTCGCTACCGTCAGTCGATGAGATATCGTCGTCTGAGTAGCGGTCCTTGCTGGAGGACGGTGTGGTGACCTTCTCGTAGAGAGGCAGTCCTTGTGGCCTTGAGCCCCGCGACCGGAACAGGCCCGTGGGGAGAAGCCCCATGGCGATGGGCGTGAGGTTTGTGGATGTGAAAGAGGTTGGAGAGGAATGTGGACCAGAGCCGGCAGACGGGTGCCTGGCTGGAATGGTGTGCGGTATGGCCCGCGATGTGCACGGAAGACCACGCGGTTGAGTGTGGGCGGCACGAGGATGGGGAATGCACTCTATAGAGAGATGTGTATCGAGGAGGTGTTTGAGAAGAGTTGGAAAGGTCAAAAGGCCAAAAGATCAAAGGAGAGATAAGCCAAAAGTCCAAAGATGTGTTCAACACTGGCTAAATGGGGTGGTCATCAAAGCTATGCGGCACATGCAATATGCAAGCGCAAAACACAGACAGCGCGGGTGCAAGAAAGGTGCGTCAAAACGAAACAGACAAGATTGTGTGGAAGTGGAAGTGGAAGTGGAAGTGGAAGTGGAAGGGGAAGGGGAAGTGCAAGTGTGAAGGAGAAGAGGAGACGATCGTCTGCTGCAGATATCCGTCAGCAACAACCGTTGAAACTACAAAGTACGGAAGGAGAGATACAAAGAGAAAGAAAGAAGGCCCGCCTCGCCCCTTCCCTCTTCGCCTGGCCAACTCTGGTGGAGTGGACGGGGCACAACTCATTAGGCATATGGAGTCGCATCGTTGTGCGCCAGGGCGAGGCAAGAGAGGGAGGGTGGTTCTTTCTCCCTTTTCAGATGCTAGTGTGGGAGTGTTTGGCCTGCAACTTTTCGTCCCTTCTTATTAGGTTGCAGCGTTGTGACAGATTATTGGCCAATTTGCCAGGAGATGGGTCCACTTGCTTGTTCTGGGCTAGTTGCTAAAGCAACCGAAGCAGCGCGGTGCGGGTGGTGGGGTCCTTTCAAGCATAAATGGGCTAATCAGGACGCTCGCTAGCCGTCGTGGGACAAGCGCAGGCAAGTGCGTGCTTGTCAAAGGGGACCAGACTCAGGCGTGCAGGCAGTCAGCGAACGAGATACGAATGGAAGGTGCGATATGTGCAAAATGATGCGATGCGAGCCTCGTGGCAGGCGCGAACGGCTGCGAGAAAACTGTTGATATTACGGCGAGAACGGGTTGTGTTTCTTCGCCTTTTACCAAGTTGCTCGCTCTTTCCCTCTTTTCTTCCCCTCCCCTTACCCTCTTTCCCTCGTCAATTTAAACTTGGTCGGCCGAAACTACTCCACAGTCAGACAATGCGACCTGCCAACTTAGGTGGATAGTCTCTCCTCTCTTTCCCAGGCCACAAATCGGCGGCTGTTGGTGGGCTTTTTCTATAGCGTATGTACTTGAGTGCGGCTTTTCTCTTCAGTGCAATTGCAAAAGCTCAGTCGCAATCGCAGCCTCCAGACCACTTTAAAATCCAGTCTCTCGTTTCATTTGTGCTTCCCGGTTTCTAAGCCTCGCGGCCATTAACCTTGTCGACAAGGCTGCACACCTTCCGCGGTCACTTTAACCGTCGGCCGTTATTCCGTACGGAGTACGACGTAGATTCTGATTGAGATTTTGAGAGCAATTTTAAAGGAAATGAGCGTACCAAGGGACCAAAAAGGAGTCTAGATGCCAAGGCCGTCCGTCGGCGCAGATTTTGGTGTACCAAATCTGGACTCACGTGGACTTGCTTGAACTCACATAAGACAGTGTGACCGTGAGACGAACATGAGATGAGAAGGCGACGAATGAGATTGCATTATGGGATGGATGATATGTGTGATGAGATAATTCATACTTTTGTTTTTGATATACATAATTTTCGTGGGAAAAGACGATACCCTCACTGTCGTCGACCGGTAGACATTATTCAAACTCTTTTCTTTCGACCTGCCTTATCAACATGTTCATTTTCGACTGGCTTAGTACCTGTTTATGGTGATAGATATTGGTTTGTTGTCTTCCTCTTATGTCTTGATTTCCATTGCTTTTTTATATATATGGGTTTAATCGAAATTCTAATTAATGGAAAAGACACAAGAAAAATAAAATTTCATAAATAAAAGCAGCAAATAGAAAAATCCTAATGCGAAACTGATTTCTGGGATCTTCATTCTAACAGCATATTGGTTTTCCTTTCTTTTCAAGTCTTTGTCACAGCAGTAAGGTGAAGAGCTGCTTGAAGTGATCTTACAGACGTTTTCTCGCAACTATCCCCCATGCCCATCATCAAAGCACGTTCCCATCAAAATCACACGAGTCCTATTCATTTTGCTGGCTGAATATTGTTCTCCGTTTGTGATCGTTATGATACGTCTGTTTAATTCCTGGCATTCTCCTCGACCCAGCCCCTTTTGACTCTCACACTAGGTGCATCGACATGTTTTAACAGGATCTTCTATTGTCCGCTCGTAGACTTCATTACTATTGTCCATTCAGAGAAATTTGTTGACACTTTTGCCATGAGTTTCTTTCACTCATGTCCTCCGGTTTGTGTTTTGTTCACTGTTGTCTACATAGTACGACGATTTCTCTCCTTATGCCTTGTGTCTTGCCACTCTGCCACCGTTGCATCCCTCGTCTTCCTTCCGTGCCTCCCTTCCGTGCTTCCCCATCTGCTCCCTCTTTGAGTTCCTCGAATCATCCCCACACAACGCCACGGCCAAGCTGTCAACCCTCCACTTACAGTGTACACGCACGGCCTCCACCTTGGACCTCACCGCGTCTCTCACCTCCATTTTCGGCCTCTATCGTCTTCCACTCAAACGCCTGCAATTGCTCCTGCATCGGACGCGCCCCCCATCTAGGTCTATCGCATGACTTGTTTTTGCGTGGCCCAATTCACCTCTTCTCACCTCAATCACGCTCTCTTGTCCGCCCATTTTGACCCATTTTGACCCCTTTGGGTGCTTCTCTCCCCCTCGTGACCTCATCGCTGCAGGCGGGGCTGCGTTGCCGGCATGCCAGCCGCTGCCAATGAGAGGCTGCGACAGTTGACCAAAAACCTGCATAGTCGCACGACCTGGCTGCAGCGAAGCGACCTGGCGGCGTGACGACCTATTGAATGCAATATACTCTGTGTTTTCGGCAACTTTTTCGTAACAGTTTTGTGGTGAACAAAAATGTGTGATGTGGCCATTTGGCGAAAACGACAGCCGTTGTGTCCATCTGCATATGTTTATTTGCAGCTTCTGCGACTTCAACAATTTACCCTTTCAAACCCGGTACGTCAGCCCAGTATCCTGGTCCGGCCGAACGAGTAGACGGAAAGAGACTATGCCCAACAAGGCGACACGCCGCGCTCTGTGTCGATATTGATATTTCTGACGTCTTTTTCTGTTTTCTGGGCCTTTTTGTTGCCTCTGAGCCTCTCAGCCTCCTTATCCCGTCTGGCCTCTCTTCTTGCTTCCAACACAATGTTACCCAACTGTGGCCATCGATTGGCTATCATCAACAGTAACTGGTCACCTCGCACTTTGGGTTCGATGGAATTCGTTCTTTATTAACTGCCCCTGGCCGTTTTACTTGCCTCGCTGGGCAGGCAAGCTGCAAGCAGGCCAAGACCTAGCGATCACCACAAAGACGGCCAAAAGCTGGAATTACAGACTAACACCATGCCCGCCTTATGTGGCGTTGTGTTTGACGTAGTCTGACGTCCCCGACGTCGCCTCTTCCCCTCTTTGGGAGCATAGTTAAACATAAGTATCTTAATCCCCGCGTTGGGGACACTTTGGCGCCTTTAACCCTCGATCCAAAACCCCGTTTGAGGCACAGCCCAAGTAAGATACTATTGAGGGCACAACTGCTTGTGTAAATGTACTGTATCGATTCCTCAATGCCTTGAAGGATTATAACTGCAAGTGTAGTATTTCTTCTTTGTTAACGGCGTCTAAAAGGTATTGTACATTCTCGTACAATAGTGGTGCGGAGCATTTCGAGCAGTCTGTTGCTTGTGTCTTTGGGGTTTTCCACAAATACAAGGCCGTCGTTTCTTCCTGCTGACCACCACGAATAGACGCAGTTGGAGTCTGGGGGTCCTTGAAAGAGGCTCCCGAGAGTATGTTGGACATTGATTCCATTGACCGCTATTGATCCTATCCTAATAGTCATCCTTTCGACGGCCTTGTTTCCTGTTTCGCTTACTTTTGATACGAGGTCGTCTAGGTCGCCATGATACCAGCATATTGATATCCTGGCTTTTTGTCTTCTCACCACACCCACATCGTCCTTTTTTGGCGCTTCTGACGTCTGTGCCACAACCTTATTACAACCTTAATGTGATTTTGGCGACGAGACGGCCCTCTGCCGACGATTTCAGTCCTTTGTTGCATTTTGCCGGCATGCAGCTTACAGCCCTGGATGTTTACAAGCATCTTACGAACCGTGCATATCTCCTTGTCTCCCAACTTCATAGGCAAAAAAGGCCCATGCGTCCTTGATAATCCCGGGCCCTGTATCCAGGGAGGCTCGTGTTTCCCATCTTGGTCTGTTTTGATTCCAAGCCAAGCAAAGATGTAGTCATCCGGTGAACTGCGCCTACTCGCGCCTCTTGCTATTCCCATGCAGTCTTTTGTCTTCTTTCGACTTCGTTTGTTGTCCTTGAACAAAATCCTGTCTCGATGCCGGCCGTCTCACCGACCTCACTGTCTCCATCGTCGATCTAGATATCAGTCGCTCCAATCAGCCGTCCCTTCTTTGTCTGTGCTGTTCTTGTTTAGGCCCTTCTTTCTTGCCTTTGCGTCTCTGCCAGTCTGCTTGCACCTCTCGACAGAAACTCGGCCACCTGACGCCGGGACCCGCTCTTGTTTGCTGTACTTTGCACTTGCATCTGCAAGTCCTCGTGCCACACGACTGCAAACACGTCCTCTCCTCAGTCACACACGATACCGCACTCGCTCTCCATAGTACATGTTCGCCCTAGTCGCCCTTGCGGTGACCCCCATGTACCGTCGCCGCCATCAATCCGCTTTCGCCCTCATACGACTACCGGATATGACCTCCGTATACGGAACAGGGTCCCAGAAGCAAAAAAAGCGGACAGTCTCACACAACAGCATCAGCAGTAAGAAGACTGGGCATATGCCATAAGAGGGGGGACACATTGCAAGTAAGCGTGAAAGACGCAAATATCAAGAATACCAAGAATGTCAAGAATGAAGAGAATGCGGCCCGATTTGTGGTGACGTGAAGAGCACACCGCATAATCGTCGCCGTTGAACAACTTATAAAGGCAGGAAGCCTCCTTCTGTTTTTCACATCTCCATCTCCATCGCCCCTTCCTAAGAGTAACCTTGTTGCGCAAGTTCCTGCCGGTTCAGCTCCGTATCGATTGCTCCTTCCTCGTCTTTTTTTTAGACGTCCACCACATTGTTTTGGGTGCTCCCACTTTTATCCGTTGCTCTTTCTCTCGCTATTTCCCCTTTTCTTTCTTTCCCCCTCGTACAAGTCACCTGCCAGCACTTAGCGTTGTTTCTGCTTCTTGCTGTTATGGTATTAGTCCACACAGGTCAACTGCACCTCTCTGGGCTTTGTGGACTTCTCCTCATCTCCTCATCTCTGGTATTTCTCGACCTCTCGACGGTTTGCCGCTCATCTTTTTTTTTCTCTCTTTTTTTTTTTCATATTCCTAAGAGCATCCTGGGATCGACCTATCCACATCCTTCAACGTCTCCTCCTATCCTCTCACCTAGAACCGCCTATCTCATCGCTCCGCCTGCCTCGCCTCGTCGAGTAGCAATTTCGAGATCGAAAAGGCATCTTTTGACGTGAGATCCCTGCCATCTTTCATATTTCTTTCTGCCTGTACTGCATCTCTCACCTCTTGTGTTTCTCTCTCTCTTCTCCCTTTTATTTCCTCTTCTTTCCCCGTTGCCTGCCATCTCACAGCGTCAGCCCTTGTCGATTTCTTTCGCCCGCCTCCGTCTCACATATCCACATCTCTTTATCGGCCGGTCTCGCCAAATCTCCTACTCTCCGGCCTTTATCGTTCTCGTTTTCATTCTCCATACCCTTGCCTCTTCTATCTCATCGATTTATTTTCACATCTCCCACAAGACCCCCCTCGGCCGTCGACTGTCAACATGGCAACTCTCACTGTGACGTCGACCAAAGTCGACCCTCTCCACGCCATGAATACTCCATCTCCTTCTCCGTCTCCCTCCTCTGCTCCCGCAAGACCGCCGGTGTCCACCTCGACCTCGCTCTCCTCGTTGTCTCTCGCCAAGCACGACGCTGCCACTCATGCACACCAACACCGCAAGAGTGCCAACTTGTCCCTCAACATGGTGATCCACCAGAACCCGTTCTCCGTCACTCTCGACGCCTGGGCCATGCTTGTCAGCTCCCTGTTCCTCATCGCAGGTATGCATTTTATTCAGCTGTTCATACTCAAGGCCATCATCGTTGCCGTCCCAGTCGCCCTGCTCGTCCACAACGACTATCTCAACTTCTTGTTGTTGGGGCCCGGTGGCACCCCGCCTACATTCGTCGGCTACCTTCGCCTGCTGTGGTTCCGCATGTTTGCCTTGAGAGACGTCTACCACAGCCCGCCCGAAGCTGGCCCGAGCCTGGCACCGTCTTGTGGCATCCTTCGGGCGAACGGCGATAACAAAAAGGAGCTGCCGTACCGTCCCGGGCCCCGGCCGCAGGTGGCCGGCCTCGCACCGCAACGGCAGCTCGACCAGCAGGCATCCGACACCTGCGACGCCCAACTCCGAGCTGCCGTCGAAAACTTGACCCGTGAACACCCCGACATCCTGTGCACCGCCACGTCATGCATCGAGAAACACGGCTTTGGTCTCTTTGCACGCCACCCGGTCAACGTCTGGGGCCAGGGCGAGATCTTCCACATTCACGACTCGGAAAAGTCTATGCACATGAGTCTGCACCCAGATGATATCAAGGAGGTGCTGGACAAGGGCTGGGGCCAACGCCATCCGCTGGCTTTTGAGGGCTGGATCAAGGCCCCGTTGCCGCCTACCTTTGTCATGATCTACGCGCCGCGAGGTGAGCACCGTCCCTACTAGTATCCATCTAAATCAATTCCGTATACTGACTTTCACAGACGAAAGCGACCTCGCTATCATTGCTCGCATCGTCGAGGCGGCCATCTGGTACACCATGGCACAAAGAATCGAGCTGACACTGCCGTCAGCCCAGCCGGAGACACTCTAACATTCAAAGGGGCTTATTGACAACACGTGCCTCTTCTAGTTCCTGCTGCGTCTTTAACTGATTTTGGCTTCTTGATATTATTTGCCTGCAAGCTAGTTTTTTTCCTTCCTTTTCTTCTCCTTCTCTCTCTCTCTCTCTCTCTCTCTCTTGTAACGATATACCACTTTTGTGACGACATGATGACGACGGATATGGTGGATGATTGTGTTGATAGGTGCTGGGTGCTGTTGGAGAAAGTAGTAAATGAAATTGAATAAAATGACGAGTATCAATTAACACACAAACATACAATGGTTCTCTAAAGGTGTTGTAAGACTCGAATAAATAGTAGGCTTAATTCTCAACCATTACCAAAGATTCTATAATGCAACTAGTAGCGTGCACACAAAAGAGCAGTGATGGAAGTCCCAAGAAATGATAGGTAAGTGGTACGCAGAGACAAAAAGTGGCCATCCCGAAGTCCACGACTAGTCATCGTCCTCGTCACTGCTGTCCTTGCCGCCCTCCTCGTCGGCGCCCTTTTTCGACTTGCGGTACTTTTCCCGCCCTGTCGCCAGCGTCGCTTCCACAGTCCGACCGTCAAAGGCCCGGCCGCCCATCAGTCGTACACACGCCGCTGCCGCCTCGGGCGTCTTGAACTTGACACTGACGATGCCCGTAGCCTCCAGGTCAAAGAGCACTACATTGGTGACGTCGCCCAGCTTGCTGCACTCCTCGCGGATGTCCTCCTTGATGTCCAGCAGGGCAGCCGGGTCTTCGTCGAGCTCGGCCAGCGTAAACATGTGCTTGAGGATGACGACCTTGTCCCACTTGCGATTCCGGCTGCTCAAGCTGTTGCCACCCGTCATGCCGGCAAACCGCTCGTCCTCGTCGCTGCTCCAGTCGGCCAGCTTGGCATCGAGCTTTTGTGTCTTTTTGATAATCTTTTGCTTGTCCTGGTTGGCATTCTTGCCGCGGGCAGAGGGTCCTGCTGGCGGGGCGTTTGACGTGGGTGTGGGTGCGGGTGCGGGTGCAGACGTTGAGGCTGATTCACCTGCCGGCTTGGGGGTGCCGTCGCCCGGCGTGCTGGTCTCGCTCTGGTAGTTGGTCTTCTTGTAGCTCGAGTCGGCGGCTTGGACATGCATCCGCCCTGCTTCAGCACTTCCTGGGGTGGGTGCCCACCGGAAATCCGTGTCGTCCAGCAGCATAATGGCCATCTCGACGCTCTGCGGCTTGAAGAAGACAATGAGCGCGTCGCCCTTGAAGGAGCCGTCGCTGTTGGTGTACATCTTGATGCGCGGGCGGCCCGAGTCGATTTCCTCGGCAATCACGCCGCACTTGCGCGAGAAGAGCTCGGCGACCTCGTCGGCCGTGGCATCGGTGGGCAGGCCCGTGACGTAGACGGCCGTGTTCTGTTTGGGCTGACGCGGGGCATTCTGAGCCTTGGCGCGTTTGTTGCTGTTGCCAGCAGGGGCATTGCCGTTGTTGTCTCCTCGTCTGCCATTCTGACTTGAATCTCGTGGCTGTTTGAGATAACAAACAGCAGACGGAAGAGTGGAAAGTGGTCAGTTTCTTTAGCCGAGACGTTGGAATCTCGGTCGCTGTTCTTTTGTTCTTTTGTTTTTGGGGGCATGATATTCAGGTAAAGTTAAAGGGCAGCGCAGGGACAGCTGCACACAGGCGGCAGCAGCGGCAACAACGGGTGCAGCTTACCTCGCTATAGTTGTCATTGTAATATGAGTGATCGGGCTTGCGCTTCCTGCTATCTGAAGGAGCGGCGCTGCCTGCTTGTTGGTCATAGGGAGACGGGTCGTTTGGCGCGTAGGGATTGGCGCTCGCGTCGTCGTCGCCGTCGGCCAGCGGGATCCAGCGTTTCAGAGACTGGTCAAACTCAAACTCGGTGCCGTCGTCCTGCACGGCAATGTACTTGCGGTCGAGCCGCGAATACGAGATGCGCTCATCGGCGTCAAACTGCGATATCTCTGTCGGAAACGTCCAGATTTGGGCCACTTCTTGGTCGGCCATGGCCACAAATGGGGTCAGGAGCTCGACAGATGCTCAGATTCGTGGCGTGTATATGAGATCGATGAGCTGGAAGTCGACAGACGGTGTTTTGGCGAGTGTGTTGTGTTTGCCAAGTGAGGTGAGCATGAGAATGAGAATGAGAGTGAGAATGAGAAGCAGGCATGTAAGTCAAAGGGAGAGGAGGGAAGCCTTATTTTCGTGCTGAGACTGACGCCACACCCGTGCGCCACACTTGACAGCTACCTTAGTGCCTCCTCGACTGGACAGTTCACACTAGTCCTAATACAGTCTAGCACCAGGCACGCCCCTTGGTGTGCTGTCCTGGCGCGTTCGTGTCTCCATGTAATTTAGGAGGGCCCAGGAGACAGGGAGACTGCAAGAGAGCTCTCCTTTTGCGAGACAAGCACGTCGTAAACGACATCCGAACGGACGACACCACAATCCCCATAGCGACGACCAACTGCCGAGACGGCGACTTAGCGATCCATCAACAGCGAGCGAGCTTCTTTTAGACTGCCCTTTATATATCCTCTGAGCCCAGCCTACATTCACTTGACGATATCTTTCGATTCTTCGACGACCGCCTTTTCTCCCGGACGACAACAAGACAATGCCCCGTGGCCGTCACGGCTAGCAGGCACCGCGATACCTCGACGACATTGACGACGACCTAGGCCGGTCCCCTCTGACTCCTTGACAACAGAGGGTCAGACGCGCCGAGCTAGTCTCTCCGAGCATCCTCGAGCATCCTCGAGCATCCACTCTCGACATCATCACCCCTATTCACCCCTCTCCTCACACATCACAACCGCAACCATGGCGGAAAGCCTTCACAACATCCCCATGGTCATTGACAATGGCTCAGGGACCATCCGCGCAGGCTTTGCCGGTGAAGACCTGCCCAAGTGCTACTTCCCCTCGTTTGTCGGCCGGCCCAAGCATCTGCGCGTGCTCGCAGGTGCGCTCGAGGGCGACTGGTTCGTCGGCCCACGCGCCGCGACAGAGCTGCGCGGCCTGCTCAAGATCAACTACCCGCTGGAGCACGGCATTGTGACGGACTGGGACGACATGGAGAAGATCTGGGCGTATATCTACGACGAGGGCCTCAAAGTGTTGAGCGAAGAGCACCCGGTCCTGCTGACCGAGCCGCCACTCAACCCGCGCAGCAACCGCGACACGGCGGCCCAGATTCTGTTTGAGACGTTCAACGTGCCCGCCCTCTATACGTCGATCCAGGCGGTGCTGTCGCTGTACGCGAGTGGACGCACAACGGGCATCGTGCTGGACGCGGGCGATGGTGTGAGCCATGCCGTGCCCGTGTACGAAGGTTTTGCCATTACCAACTCGATCCAGCGGATCGATGTGGCCGGCCGCGACGTCACCGAGTACCTGCAGACGCTGCTGCGGAAAACGGGCTATGTGTTCCACACGAGCGCCGAAAAGGAGGTGGTGCGGCACATCAAGGAGGCGACGAGCTACATTGCCGTGGACCCCAAGAAGGAAGAAAAGGAATACATGACAGCCAAGTCGGACTCCAAAAAGACGGCCGAGTTTGTGCTGCCCGACGGCAACAAGCTCAAGGTGGGCGCCGAGCGGTTCCGGGCGCCCGAGATTTTGTTTGACCCCGAGATTATCGGACTCGAGTATCCCGGTGTGCATCAGATGGTAGTGGACGCGATTGTGCGGACAGACCTGGATCTGCGCAAGTCGTTGTATGCCAATATTGTGCTTTCGGGTGGCACGACGCTGACCAAGGGCTTTGGTGACCGGCTGCTGCACGAGATCCGCAAGATTGCGGTCAAGGACATGCGGATCAAGATCTTTGCGCCGCCGGAGCGCAAGTACACGACATGGATCGGTGGCAGCATTCTGGCTGGTTTGAGCACATTCAGAAAGGTAAGACGAGACGCAACGAGGAGTTTTTATTTGGCTAGAGTTGGAGTGCACACGATGCTAACAAAATGTAGATGTGGGTGAGCATCGACGACTGGCACGAGAACCCCGACATTATACACACAAAATTTACATGATGAATGCAATGAGGAGAAGAGGACGAGCCCCTTCAGGAGACCGACGAATCAAAGACGATGGACGGGCACACATGGCGGTGTGCACGGCGGAGGGAGCAGACGCAGCATCAGCAACAACAAGCGAGGCGAGACGGGCCGTGGTCATGTCTCCCAGTATTCCCAAATATTTTATATTTCACACGTACGGAGACGCACAGCGTCTTCACAGCACACAAATACCTTCAAATGCCTTTTACATTCACAAACATATACACTTTATGTACACTGCATCTCACAGCCAGACAAGAGGAGGGAAACTGGTCTATTAGGAAAGATAGAAAAGAAGGATATCATCAGCCGATAGTGGGAAGGATGACAAGAAAGGGAAAGGGGGAAGAGAAGGGCGGCTTGAAATGATACCCTTTTTCGTTTTACACAAACAGGGAGGCACCCAAAAATCAAGATTTTATTTGTTCAGTCACAAGTCACAGATGACGATGGATGTGTGTTTTATGTTATTACCAAAAGAAGTTCTCTCTTTGTGTGTGTGAATTTGAATTTGAAATTGAGTAAAAAGTAAGTTGGGTATCTTTGCTTTTTTGTGCTTTTGATGCTTTTTGATGCTTCCAACCCAAACGATTTTTCCCAATGAAAAAAGTAGCTATGAAATGTAATATTAAGGTAAGGTAAAGACAAAATAAAAAAGAACGCCGGTCCGCTCGGTGTCGTGGTATAATCCGGGAAATGTGAAGAAAGAGACTATGGAAAAGAAAAAGAAATGAGACTCCGTGATGATGTTGAAAATCAAATAAACTTTTCCGTTCCGTGCTTTGGTGTGTCGTGATGAAATATGAAATAATGAAATAAACAAAGTTGGGTAGTCGTTGACGGCGTCAGACAAGGCTGAAAGAAGAAAGCAGACTGCTGAAGAAGGTTGCAATACGCTTTTTGTATTCGCTTGGATGATTCGTCATAAAGATTAAGTAGTCGTTGAAAGTGGTCGTTATACAAGAAGAAGGCGAAGGGCGAGAAATGCAGAGAAAGGGGATCAGACTGCCAAAGCCGTTCCGACTCCTGACATATCTTAACGGTGCATGCGGCCCCAGAAGCCACTGCGCCGGCCCTCTTCGCTGCTCGTGATGCTGGCGCCCGAGACGGAGCTGGCGTCGCTGCCCTTGCGGTGGTTGTTGCTGCTCATAGCAGTACCGCCGTGGCCGTGGCCGTGGACACCGGAGCGGATGCTGTGAGCAATGCGGTCGGCAGTCGACAGGAAGGGGCCAGACGAGGTCGAGCCCGACGACTTCTTGTGAGACGAAGACGAGGACTTGGAGGAGTAGAAGTTACCCGCGCCGCCGCGGCCGACGTAGCCGCCGCTTGAGGGGGACTTGGCTGCGGCCTTGGCCGCGTAGACGTACTCGTCGTCGAGGCTGACGGCCTGGCGCTCAGAGACTGGGTAGGCGTTGCCGGCACCGCCACGGCCAGCGTAGAAGCGAGTAGAGGTGTGAGTGGCGGAAGAGCCCGAAGAGACCTTGGTCAGAGGCGTAGGGATGCCGGCGGCGGGCGTGACGCTGGTGGGAGCGCGGAAAGTGTTGCCCAGGCCGCCGCGGCCGGAATGGGTGTAGGCGTTTGCCCGCACGGTGGGATGCGGCTCAGTGATTGTGTAAGGCATTGTGAGGAGTGTGGGTGTGATTATTATGTGTGATGTGGTGATATTGTAATATGTGGTGATATTGTGATATCAGATATCGTGATGTTGATGCTCAATGTTTCTTTGGATCGATGTACCAAGTATTGCTGTATGTTGTATGTGAATTGTGTAACTTGTGTATGATGTTCGAAAATCAGAAAGAAAAGAAGCGAGAGGCAGCAGATATTATATCCAAAGAGCTTTTCTCCTCATCTAAACAAATTATTATACACAAAGGAGGAGCAGCAAGAAAAGGCAACAAAAAGACAGCAAAAGAGTCAGACGTCCACCTGGGGGGGCGTGTAAGTAACAAAAAGTATAGTTATTATTAGCTGAGAAACAGCTAGAATGGTGGAATGGTGTCTGGGCAATTGAATTTGTCTGGGGAATCAGAGAGAGTCGCAAAGAAGAGTCAAAGAGGGGGGGGGGGGTATTGTTGCCCCTGGCCTAGCAAACAGAGAAGTTTCGTGCCGCTTGCAGGCGAGAGCAGCTTGGATGACAACATCGTGGGCAGGTCACACACAATTGCGCGAGGAGGAAGGCGCGAGTTCAGGGAGAAGCAGGCAGGAACAGGGCGCCAAAACAGCGGCAGAAGGCACAATGGAGCACACAATGGAGCACAGTGAGTTACAAGGGAGGGGGGCGTTTGAGAAAAAGTCTGCTGCAAAAATAGCAAATGATGGGGTAATGGTTTGGTAAGAGAGACCCAGTGTAGGTAAAAATTTTCAAAGCCGCCTGCCTTGGCCGCAGGTCACAAGCAGCAAGATTCGAGAGCGGGAAGGAACTTACGCCCCCTTCCCCCTCGGCGTCGCTTTCTGGGGGAGGAAGGTGCGGACGAGTGCGCTGGACAGACTCTGAGGCTGTGACAAGGAGGCTCTTTCCCAGCGAATGGGCCGAGTGGTGGCAACCGCGTGATGGTTTTTTTGGTGGATTTAGGCGCTGGGGCTGGTTGCTAGGCGCTGGAAAACGGGCGAATGCCGGCTGCTCCAGGGCAGTTCCAGGGGGCGTGCTAGCATTGACTGGCATTCTTTCGCATTTTGCGTGATCACGTTGCACGTTGCGTAAAGGGGATCCTCTTGTTGAGTGGCCATTAGCATACCGTTACGAAATGGCGGCCGGCTTAGTGCATCACGAGGCCCCGCCTCTGTGGTCAATGTGGTCGTGTCCTGGCCGCTTTGGGCCGTTTTTGGGTTTCTCGTACCTAATTTTTAGTCATTGGAAACCGGTTCGTACCTTCCCCTCTCAGACAGCAACTGTCGCAACTGCCTGGGCAATGTGTGAAATCCAACGATCGTTGCAGTTGCAGTGTCGCTCTTTCCCCTTGTGTGCTGTGTCGTGGCTGCCATTGGCATTGGCATTGGCATTGGCATCGGCTCACCTCATCTCGGTCCTCCCTTTGGTTCATCTGGAAGAGCTTGCTTGACGGAAAGAAAGACTTGATGACAGTCCCTTCCCGTTTCTACGGAAAGCCCGGCCCAGGGCGAGGAAGGTACGATGCAGCAGCAAGCTTCTCGAAGCTCGAAGCTCTTTGCTCTTTGCTTCTGGTCTTTGACTCTCATGCGAAATCATTGGATTACACACGTCAAAGGACGACACGTTAACATGATGATGCCAGCAGCCGCCAAACTTGTGCCACTTTGGTGTCGTGTCGGATGAGGCAGCTCACCGGAGCAGTTCATAAAGCTCCTACTACGACTTCTAGCTACAACGTGCTCCTCTAACCGACACTCCCCTGTTGGCTAGCCTTCGCGCGGCAAAAATGAAAAATAAAACTTGAAAAATATAAAACATCGTGAACTTTTCTTCGCATCAGCCAGGGGGCCAGACTTCCCCTCTTTTTGATTTTCCCAAAAGGAGAAAGGGCGGACACCACATGCTCTTCTGGATTTGATGTTCCACTTTTTGAAAAACGTTCAAATGACCCATTTTCAGGGATGAAGAAGAAGAAGAAGAATAAAATATGAAGGAAAATGAAAAAAAGAAAAAAAAAAATAAGAAAGAGGAGGTGAAGGCAAAGAGGAGAACGGAAAAATTCTCACGATGCTCCAGGTCAGGAGGCTCCATATTCAGGGCGGGCGGCCAGAAAAGAACACAAGGACACATGGACACAAGGACACAAGGGCACACGTCCACACAAAAAGTCACGATGGTGGAATGTCCACAGCGAGAGGTGGATGTTGAGTGAAAAGAGGAGTGAGAGGAGCTCTCAGAAAGAGAGAGCCATTGTTACAGACGCCAAACCCAAATTGGCAGCGGAGTCCAGTCCAGACCTTTTTCCGACGACTGAAGGACAGGGGGGTGTTTTTCAAAGGCATGCAAAGGCGATCGATTTCCCCAGGTGATCCAACCAAAGCCTAAAGGTCACAGTCGAGTGCAGGCGAGGCCCGTCTTAGACTCAGAGGAAAAGTTTCTTTCTTGTTCTCTCTCGTGGAGCTAAGAGGCCTAGGTGACGGGAGAGAGACCGGCTTGGAGCGGTATTAGAAAGAGGAGTAATGAAGAAAGAGCAAAGACCTACGAGTAAAAGCTAAAAGACTACGTCGTAATAATTAGTCATTTGCTATTGCTAAGGCTTTGCTGCGCCTGCCGCCGGGCCTTCCACTGTAGTCACGCTCACCGCACAAATTTTACAACTTGACAAAGCAGGCACGGAGCACGGCGAGCCGAGACAGAGCGAAGAACGGGGAACGAGGAATGAAGGAAAGAGCGAGTTGTTCAAAACAAGATTGTCAATGATGATTGATCACGGGGTCGCGGAGGCCAGCGTGACAGCTCACGGCAGCGGCCACCGGCGACTGCCTCAAATCATGTCGCCTGTCGCTTCCTTTTTTAGTTATGGGTGAGAGGCAAAGAGGCAAGAACGAGAAACCAAAAAAAAAAAAAAAAAAAAAAAAAAACAGATGACTGTACCTCGGCGATGCTCTTTGGCAGTCGCGAATGACCAAAAATACAAAGCCCATTCTACATTCTAGCGCACTGAAAGACATGCCAAGAGTCCAAGACACGGGGCCGTCCAGGCCAAGCCCAGCGGGCTCCAGCGCTTTTCAGTGTTTTCGACGTCTTCCATTGTTCCTTCCTTTTCGGCAGGTGAAGTGGGAAGTGACTTTGGTCGCAGTGCAAACGCCGTACTCCGTACTATATTTGGTACTTTTCTGGGGAAAGGAAAATATTTTTGCATCTGCACCCACCACCAGAGACCACTGCAAGTTTTTAGCGAGGAAAGAGGGAACGCTACAGTGACAGTGGGCCGGCTGCTGGCTCCCGTCCGCTCGTTTTCTGTCCTTGCCTTTTCTGAGAGAAAATGAGAGGAGAGGCACACTCTTTCCTTTCTCATACAACGTAACCACGGTGAGGCCAAGTGAAGAGGCAGATTGCTTGAAAATACGGAGTACGACGTATTACTTCACTTATGTTTACACCACTAAAAAAGAAAGAGAATGAAAAAAAGCCCAAAAAATCGAAAAGGATCCACATTAATGCGTGTACTGTTGCGAAAAACGACGACGATGACTACGACGGCTCTACGGCGTGCAAGCCACAACTACTTTGTGTTTGTGACCGTCTTGAAAAGGTTGAGAAAATCTGAAAAATCCGAAAAGCCTGAAGTCACAAGGGGGGCGTGCATTCAAGGAGTTTTTCACGGACAAAAAGACCAAGAAACGCTGTGGCATGCCGCATCACGATGGTGAAGCGATGTGGAGAAGGGACGAGAGGGCCCGTCCTCGTGCAAGGAAAATTTCACGTCTCCATATTGCATAGTGAGGATCGTTGAGGGATCGTGACTCTTGAAAAAATGGAGAGTTGTGAGGAAAGGGTGGAATAGAGTGGGAAAGCTTTACACAGTACGGAGAACGCGTCCCAGTGGGCATTTTCTACGCGTGCTCTCCACTTCTGGTGAGGAGGTCCAGCCCTGTTTGCCGAGAGCTGGCGGTGACGGTTAGACAAAGATCGTGAAATTCTCTGTCGTTGCTCCTCCTTTTTCCCTGGTGGATTTTGCTGAAAAGCCATTTTGAGGTTCTCAAAAAGTTTATCACGAGTGTCAGTGCGAGCGGCAAGTTCATATAGTTATTTTCAATACAATTTTGAAATTTGTAAAAATAATAAATAAATAAAATAAACCGTAAACAAAAAAAAACGTAAACAAAAAAGCTCAACATTTGAGCATTTAAGCAATCAGAGGCAACAAGACTTTATGAGATTCCCAGCAGTTTTATGCCCTCATTCGTCTACTACCCCTCTTCTCAGTACTGAAATCCAAAAACCAAAAGATTGTAAAAATTATGTGCCCTAAACCGACCATCAGCAATGGCTTCATGCAAAGGATGAGCGGTTGCTCAGCTATCTTTGACACATAGTGCAAAGGTGCAATGTCCCAAGGTCAAGGACTAGCCTTGGACCTGCCAATAACTCAATTATAAGTAATAACACAGCAAGTGCCTTTTGTTACGACATCGTGTAAAATATGGGGTTGGGACTGCCAAAATTGTGTGCTTAGCCAAGCGTTGGAAAGCGCTCCCCAAAAGCATGTTGTTACTCGATTGTTACCTAATACTGTTTATTCTGGGAAGGGGCCTCGCAAAATACCTTTTGCATGTACTCTGCACCTCACCACCCCCCGCAAAAGGATGAACGGGAAGCATTGACGACAAAGCTCGTGGCACCACTCTTCCTTCTCCTCGGCAACATGGGCGGAAAACGACAGCATGCCATGCCTCGTTTTTAGTGAGCATGAGTTCTTAGATGACTGTGGCATGAGTACTGTACAAACATTGCACGATATTTGCAGTGAAAACTGGACATCCGATTAAAAAAATTGGAGATGGGTAAAGGTATGGTATTACAAAGATTGCTATATATCGCGGTGCCGAATGAGGGAAAATCAAATGAAAAAAAAAGAAAGAAACAGAAACTATGCTATCAACTCCCTAACCTTAATTAAGATCTTGATGTCTTACCCCCCCCCCCCCCCCCCCTCCCTGAGAGCAAAAATACTGAGAAAGCGATTTGGTGTGGCTCCGTCCAGCAAAATATCCCATCCCGCGGTCTCGCGATTTTTTTTTCACAAATGTCGTAAGCGTCATCATAAAAAGTTCGAGTCATGGTAGCTGTGCGTGAGCCACAGCCTGGGACTCGAGATAAATGCAAGTGCAAATGCAGAAACGCGCGCTCATCACCCTATCTTTTTCCCGAATGATTCCTCCTCTTCCTCCTTCACTGTGCAAAAATTCCTCCTCTTTGATATCCTTATATCTTTCGATGCGTGTGCTCCTCCGTGTAGATGTTTGATTTTTGTTGTCTTGTTCGATTGAATAAATGAATCGATATTGTAAAGAAAAATTAGGATCGTTGACTGCTTAGAAGGTATCGGTCTCTTGAGATGCAATTGTGCCGAACGTGTCTATATGTTGTTAGCTGCTTGTTCACATGATTCTATCAGATGACCTCGGATGTTCAGACTCACTTCTCTTCTGTCTGCGAGGGTCGCTTCCAGGCTCCTCGTCGTTGTAGCTGCGCGTGCTACGCTCGCTCTTCGGCGTCATTGCCCGGGGACCGCTGGGGCGGCGTGTCGGCACCGTCAGGGCGCCGCTGAGGTTGCGGTTCTCGAATCGGGGGCTGCCCGTGTAGCTTGTCGGGACGTGTGTGGCAGTCCCGTATCCGCTCTCGACGCTGTGGTACGGAAGCGGACTGGTCTTTGAGGCCTTGGTTAGGCGGGCCGGGTGAGGCGGCGTCTGCTGGTGCCTGTCGGCATCCAGGGGCTCCTTGGGAGGCCGGGGTGGGCCAGAGGACTGGGACTGAGAGCCCTGAGCGGCCCCGCCATCCCAGTACTGCTGCTGTTGCTGTTGCTGCTGCTGGTGCTGCCGCGAGTCCTGTGCGGCTGCGTTGCTAGCTGATGCATCACTATACCGGTTGGGGTTCTGGCCCGGGAGCCGGTTTAGGGATGTGGCAGAGCCGGCCCAATCAGCCGACCGTGGGCTCATCGGTGAGTCAAAGTCGGCTGCCTGTGACTCCAGGGCGGCCTTGAACGGCTGTCCCGATCGCGGCTGGGGGTGTTGGAGGTTGAGGGAGTCGCGGTGTGCCCTGTACTTGGGGTCCTCGGGTGTCATGTATGACTTGGGGTTGGGGGGAAGAATCTCCGTGCTGTCGGGAGGCAAGTGGTAGCCGTGGATGTCATCATCGTACTGGTTCTGTTGGTACACCTGGCCGTCTTGGTGCGACTGGCGGTTCTGCTGCAGCGGAGGCTGCGACTGGTCGAGGTAGTTGCCGCCGTGGATATCGGTCTCGGAGAAGCCGGTGTGGAGCTTGTCTTCAGGACTGGGCTCGTAGCCGTCGTAGGCAGCAAGGTCAGATCCCGACCGCGACATACTGCTGTGGAGGCCAAGCTCGTCGTGGTCCTTCCTGGAGTCGCGGCTGCCACGGAACACGCGGCCGACACTGGAAGTGGTCGTCTCGGACCATCTTGAGATCTTGGGGAACCAACTTGATGAGCTGCTGGACTTGTGCTTCTTGGCCTTCTCTGTGCGAGGCGTGTTGTCGTTGCTCTGCGGTGCCTGTTGCATTTGCTGGAGTTGGGGTTCGGAGTGCTGAGACTGCTGGTACTGCTGCTGATGCTGAAGATCCTGGGATTGTCTGGGAGTTGCCATCAGGGCGGAGCTCATTTGAGGAATCGAAGCAGGGCTGCCGAAGCGGACATTCCCAGATGCTCCACGGGTGCTGCCCATGTTGTCAGCCGTTCCACTACCGGGTGCTGCACCGCCAGGTCCTTGATTATACTCAAGCTCGTCCTCGTTGCCTTCAGGCACAGTGCTGATGCGATTGTCGGAGAACTTGCGTGTTGATTGGATAAGGCCGCCCCGCGAGTTGACGGACAGGAGGCCGGACTGGCTGGCGTGGCTTGTCGTAGATGTACCGGCCTGGCCCTCGGGTTCATAACCACGGTCCTGCTCGTAGGCCAGTTGTGCATCAATCATGCCGTCGTAGGGAGACGGGCCGTGGGCACTGGCGCTGCCACTCATGCTCATGCCGCCAGGCCCAACGCCACCTGCAGACTGCGCCTTGAGAACATCGACCTGGTTCAACAGCTGGTTAAGCATGTCCTCGATTCTCGTCAGGTCGTTGTTTCCCTTAGCATTCAGCGACTTGAGAGCACGACGGAAGATGTTCTGGCGCTTGCCTGGCAGATCCTCCATCTCGGCTTGCGAAATGCTGGCATGTAGAGACCGGTTGGCACTGCCCGGGAAGGGACGAGGGCCACCAAGATGCGTGCGGACTGTCTTTTCAGTTCCGTCGAGGATTTCTGTAATGATGGCGTCCTCGCTGTCGGCAAGCTTCTTGGAAAACTCGTTGTTGATGCCCTTCTCGTGCATCGTGAGCATGGTGCGGACGTTCTCAAACGACGTGCGCATCTCGGCGGCAGCACGCACGAGGGTCACCAGGATCTCCGTGTCGCGTGCACTGCGCTGGGCATCCCGGACCATCAGATGCTGCATCAATGCAACGATGTCCTTATTCTCGATGCGGTCGATACCGGCACCGGTGGCGGGATCATACAACGGCGTAGCCATACCTTGCGACAGACCACTAAAGTGTCTGGTCTGGTTGGTGGTGTAGAACGGATCCTCTTGGGTTGCGCCGAATGCGGCAGGAGCATCAGCGTAGTCGATGCCCTTGCCCTTGTTGACGTTGGTCATGTCAGGCGACTTTCCAGGACCCTGTGAGATGTAGCCCTCGTCATACCGGCCACCAAGCGGGCTTCTGGACGCATAATCTGGGCCGGCCATTCCGTAGGCGGCAGCTGCGGCGGCGGCAGCGGCGGCAGCTGCTGCACCACTGGCAGGGTTGGGAATGGATTTCTTGATGAGACCCTCATTCACAATGGGGCTGGTGCCTTCGTAAGGGTTGGTGATCAGAGTGTCCCGCTTGCGTTCGTCGGACGAACGTTGCCATTCCTCGTCCCGCTCTTGACTAGTTTTCCGGCTGTGCTGTGAAGCATCGTGCATGTTATTTGCCGCAGCAGCACCAGCAATCAAAGTAGCTGCAGCACCGGCGAGGCCCAGGGCGTGTGCTGTGGCGTCGTCGTGACGCTCCTGGGTTGGTGTCCGGTCACCAGTGCGCCACTCCTCCTCGTGCTCTTGCTCTTCGCCGTCGGGGACATGGCCGGCCACCACCGAAGGGTTGGTCTCCATTTCCTCGTCTTCCGAGTAGCCGCCGTAGCCGATCTCCGGAATGGGGTTGCTGAGGTCCGGAAGGCCGCTAGCTCCCAGATGGGGCTCTTCGTGATCGTATTCATCAACGCGGTCGCTGCTGTGGGTGGGCGTATTGGCTGGGCGGCGGCCATCCATGGTCCGCTCCTTGAAGGACTTGTTCCGCTGCACACCAGCAGGAACCCACTCGCTTTCGGCTGGGACATTCTGGCTTCCACCGGCTTCGTGCACCTCACGTTCTTCGTGTGGCTGGTAAGGGTGCTGGTTGCGATCACGGGCAGCACGGATTGCCAGACCAACGGCGCCAGCAGTAATGGCGGCCGCTTCGGAGGCAGTCGGCGAGCCACGCCGGACCTTACGACCATACTGATCAATCTCGTACTCGCCCGAGAACTCGGATGGGTTGGTTCTAGTTGTGGTTGGGGATGCAGCAGCAATTTCGCGTGCCTCATGCAGCTCTTCGTGATCACGGAGGAGGCCAGCATCGCCCTCACGCAGGGTCTGATCGTGGCTCTCGACAGACCGGTTCTTGGGGGTCGTCTGGCCGTGCGACTGCTCCTCCTCCAGCGTGTCCATGGACCCACGCGTGCCAGAGACGGCCGCATAAGCACCATCAGCACTGGAGCCCGTTGTCAGGGCCGAGCCATCAAGCATTGAGCCATCAACCAATGAGGCAACGGCTGACTCGATGCCGATTGGCGTGTGGGTGATGTCGGGGTTGGCTGCAATGCCGTCAACGGCACGGAAGTTGTTGTGGTCGCCGTCGTCAGTCACGTCGGTCAGCTGCGTCGGCGCAGGGCGGTAGTCGACATCCGAGCTGCGGACACTGAGGTCATCGGGGTCGAACTCGCGGCTCATGACATTGCTAGGGATAGAGTTCAGCGAGGCGGCAGACTTGCGCTCGATGCGGGGAGATTTGCTGGGTGACGATGTGGATGTCGTTGTCATACCGCTGTCACGGTAGCCCTGGACTTCACTAGTGCCGCCCTCGGTGTAGCCCGAAACACTTGGGATGGGGCTGAGACCACGATGCTCGGGCTGGTAGGGCACATATTTGAGTGGTGCCGGGACAATCTGTTGGCCGTAGGCGTCGTAGGTTTGGTTGGCGTAGTCCGCCATGCCATCGTAATCCTCGACGTACTCGTCCCCGCCACCCTGTTGCACATATTGATCGGGGTACTGGTGCTCACGATCAATCACGGAATCCTCGTCTTCTTCATCGATGCCCTCATCAGCCATCTGGTGGTAGTTGGAGCCGCTGCCAACAGCCTTGCGTGGCAGCGCGCGAAGGTCACCATGCGAGATGTTGGCATGCTGAGTACCGAGGCCTTGGAGGCTGCTCGATGATGTCGTGTATTGAGGTGGCAGTGAGCCCTGTGGTCCGCCAGGAATCACCCTTCTCGAAAGCTCTTGGACAGGCGGAATCTGGCGTTCTTCTTCTGCAGAGAGCGGGCGATCGGTTTCTGCTGAGAGAATGGAGGTGCGGGTAATGTCTGAGTTAATCTCGCTCATGAGCGGCATGGGAGGCTGCAAGTAGCCAGCATCTGGGTCGAGGTGTTGCAGGTGCCCGGCATTGAGGCCACCACCACCTGGCGGCATCGGCACTTCCTGTAGATTGCGCTGGCCTTGGGTCTGGTCTTCAAAGGAGCGGCTGGCTGCACTGTGTGCACCTGTAAGGTAGAGATCGGGCGGGCCTTGTTGTTGCTGCTGGATTTGGGGCACAGCTTGTCCTTCTCTATCGACTTCTTTACCCTGTGCCTCAGCTCTGCGCCGACGACGCTGATCCCGGGCAGTGGAGGGTGAACCGTCATGGCCGGTCATGGCTGCTGTAGCTAAACCACCAAGCGCTGCACCAGCTGCTGCTGCAATGGCGGCATCTCGGACCTTGTCTGTGCCATGCTTTGGTGTATCGTCAATATCGCGAGTCGCAGCACCCAATTCAGAATCAGACGCATAATCCACTGCGGGGGATGGGCTGTCGACAAGAGCATGTCTGCCTTCGCGGTCGCGCACTTCTCTTGTCTTGCCGCGAGGCGTATGAGAGTCGGATCCATGGCGGTCGCTGGCGCCCGAACGGCGGCGGTCGTTGGTAGCATACTCGTCCCGCGAGACACTTGTACCGGTCGATGTGGTGGAGCTGCGACGGTCACGGTGGCTATGTTCCCTCCGCAGTGCATTTAATTCGGGCAGGATAAGGCGGCGGATGGCATCTTCGACAGTCTCCAGAAGCTTGGGGTTGTTGATAGACGAAGCTTTGGAAGCACCCGAGCGGACCGAGTACTGGTCGTAGGAGCGGTGGCTGGGCGAGAGAGCAGATGACATGACACTAGACTCGGCGCCGGCAGACACGGCCGATTCATTATGGTGACGGTGGCGGCTGGACCGTCTTTGCGAGGGAGAGCCCGCATCCTCGCGCTCTGCAACGTTGAGACTGCTCGTCCGACTGCGGCTGGAACGGTGTTTGCGTCCAGAACGATCCTTTTCACGATCGTAGTCTTTATCACGCTCCTTGTCGCGCGATGAGCTCGACTTGGACACCACAATACGGTCGGGGTCGTCGCCGCGGCTTCGGCTCGAAACACGATGCCGTTCGAGAGCTGCAGCACCAGCAGCGCCCGCAGCCGTGGCAGCAGCAGCAAGCGCCATGTCACGGGTAGGGCTGCTGCTGCGCGGGGATTTGGAGCCATCCAAGAAGCTGTCGGCTGGAATGGCGGAAATCTCCGAAACAGTGCCATGTAAGTACGACGCCGAGCCACGGCTGCTGGCGGCAGCGGGGATCAGCGGGCTTGTGGGGCGGCGCGGCCGTTGGCGTTGTTGGGTGCTGGCACTAACGCCGCCGTTCCCGCCGCTCCCGTGGTCGATTTCCACAGTAATAGGATTCCGAGACACATTGGACTCCTCAGTAGCCGAGGCATACGAATTGATGCTGCGGCTGTCCTCGCCGTCACCGCCGCTGCTAAGAGCGCTGATGGCGCTGCCACCTGCTGTATCGTAGTCACGGGCGGCTGAAGATGAACCTTTTTGTGGAGTGGATGACCGTCGGGAGAGGGACACCTTCCTAGGATGGGAGGAGGAGGATTTGTTTTTGGAGATCATGATGCGTTCGTCTTTGCGACTGCCGGAAGGCTTGAGGCGCACACGTACGCTGGGTCGTCGTCTACCGGGGCTTTCGGAACCTTCTGGACTCTTGCCGCCTTCGAAGTATTCGATGAGCAGAGACGTTTGTGAGCGGTTGGCGCTGTGGCCGCGGGTCTTGATCGTCACGGGAGTGCCGTCCTCGGGAAGAGAATAGGACGATTTCTCGTCACTAGGCCGGGACACATCGGTTGCTGTGGCCACGTCCGTAGGGGCGGTTATGATGGATTCGGACTCGGTCGGGGCGGGAAGGGGGATGGAAGCCTTTTTCTTCTTGGAGTCACCACCCATGGTGGCCTCGGGCAGGGAGAGTCGGGTCGAATGTCGCCTCCGATGCGATCAATGGGATTGGTGGAGATGAGAGGGGAGGCGCCGGGGTGCGCTGGTATTAACGGAAAGGCGCGCGAACAGAGCCCTGCCTCTTCAAACTCCCAATGCCAGATAGAGAGCCTGATTCGAAAGCGACGAGGCGTCACGGGCGGAAGAGGGCCGGATGGATGTCGATGAAAGGGAGATAGCAAAAAAAAAAAAGAATATCAAGGGGAGAGAAACAAGGTAAAGAAAATTCGACAGGCTGTTTCAACAAGACATGAGGCGTGTGGGTGAATTAATACGGTAGAAATCGACCGATGGAAGACGGGGCCAGAAAAATGGCGGACTTGCAGCAAACAGAGCGTTAGCAAAAGCAAGATTCAGAACAAACCGAAGGATAATAGAAGAGAAAAGAGACAGGTGTAAAGAGAGAAAAGGAAAGAGAAAGTGCCATGCACGAGAAGCGGCGGCGACGCACAAGAAGAGAGCCACAATGCTCTCTCTCTCTCTCTCCGTGTGTGTGTCCCCCTTCTTGTGCTCTTGCTCTCTTGTCTCTGCCCACAACAAAGCAACAAAAACAACTCACAGGCCAGTAAGATCTGGAGGAGGCCAAATCAGAGCCGCAGGCTGCGACTTGGTTGGTGATATGCAGCCCAAGAGGGGGGAATGGGCGAGGCGGTAAGAGGAAGGGAGACAACAGATCGCCAGTGGACAGACGCACGAGATGCACAAGATGCACGAGACGGTTGCCCTGGCGAAGCTGGCGGCGAACGAGAAGGACGAAAAAGTTCGAGAGGCTGGAAAGATTGGAAAAGCTGGAACTAGAAGCGCAGCCGGGTGGGTAAGAAGAAAGAGGGCCGGCGTGCAGCGTGCAGCGGGTAGAGTAGTATCGCTGTCCTCGTTGCTGTGCGGTCGGGTTTGGGCGACGAGAGAGAGTGTGTAGAAAGAGAAAACGAATGGGGAAAATAGAGATGCAGGCAAAATGGACAATTGCAGCACATGCAACGGCTTGGTGCGTCTGCAGGTTTGTTTGGGCCTCCGTATTAGTGGATCAGGGCGCAAGACAGGCGGAAACAACAGACCAGGGAGGCGAGTGTTTGTATGTTGCAAGGGGTGAAGAGAGGGGAGAAAAGAGGATGCAACAGGGTACGACAGAAACAACAGAAAAGGGGAGGGAGAGAGACAGAGAAAGAGAGAGAGATCAGAAGGTGACAGGATGTGTAAAGTGGATTGGGGGCGAGAATGGGCATGAAAGGGGAGGCAGATGCAAAAGACACCCAAAGAGAAGGAGCAATGCGTGTGTGCGTGTGTGGTCAGGTTCCTGCTCTCTCTAATTTTTGACCCAGCCCAGCCTTTTTTTTACCTCTTGCCCTTTCGCCGTCTTCGATGCGCTGGCGCTGCTGCGGTCGCCCAGCCAATGGCAGGCAAGAAGTGGGCGATCCGAGGGTGGACCTGCTGCAGGGAAAAAGCAGCGACCGGGGGTGGGATGAGGAAAAGGTGCGAGGGAGTAATTTGTTTGGCAAGCACGATGGAGGGCGCAGTGGGAGGCTCTTACCCGCAATAGCTGTTCGATTGATTTACCGAGATATTGCTCTTGTCGAGGCTGGATAAAGAGCTGTGTAGACGGAAGTCGCGACTGTGATGCTTGCCAGTAATTGCCAAAAATGCAAAAGAAGAAAAGGAAGGAGCTTCAGCGAAATGGAAGGAGCGGGCGAGACACAGGTTGAAAATTGTGGAATGTGGAAATGCGTGGGAAGGCGCGGGGAGAGACAGTTTGCTGGAACGCAGCTAGAAAACGGAAGCTATGACCCTAGAAACTAGGAAAGACCAAGCAGCTCTTTCGGTGTGACAGGTTTTTACGGAATTGCAGGCAGACAGATTGGGAAAGAACTCAATTAATTGCCCACTTTTTCTCGGAAAATGGTGAGCGATACGCTCTCACCGTGTCCTCGTAATATGCGCTGTCCTCTCTCGCTCCTCCGGCATCGCCAAAGTTTCGCACGTCGCAATATGAAATAAACAAGCCGGCAGCGCACGAAAAGGGACGGTTTGTTGACATTGGGACCAGGTAGAGGCAGACAGCCAAACCGGCTGAGGACTAGCGGCAGGGAAGGAGCGAGGGCTTCCCGTTTTCCGAAGTGGTTTTGCACCTGTTTGCTGGGTGCGCTAAGCGCGAAAGGGGCTAGTACTGCCACAAAGAGGAAGCGACACAAGGCAAACTTTCGTCACAGTCGCAGCTTCCCACGGTTGCCCCATGTAACGGGTGGGGATGTAAAGAGAGCTCTTTCCAAACGGGTGATTGATAGGCAGACGGAGCAGGAAAAGAACTCACGAGGTGGCCGTTCGTTTGGGTTGCTCTGTTTGTCCCGTTGCCTTCAAACTTGCTTCGTTGTCTTGTCTTGCTGTCATGATGGATTCGCGTTTTAATTTCTTGAAAAGGTCTTTTCGTATTGGTGTCTTTTTGGGGGCGATTCAGCATTTGGCTCGTGGAGTCCCAGCCTCCCTATTTAGGAAAGAAGGAAACCGCTCTTCCCGCTATTCATCCATTGACTCGCCATATTTTTCGATCCGAATAGATTACCTTCTTTGCTCGTACGATACGGGATATTAATTTCTAACCACGAGCCGTCTCCCGCAATTGGACGCGGGCCTCTTTTCACAGCCGAGCTGTTGCATTCAGCCTCTTGTTGTTTTATTTTCGGGACTTGTCTGATTGCTCCTGTTCTTGTGCTATTCGCGTCCATCCCGTCTCGGCCTGTTCGCGTCCGGTTACTTCTCGCTCCCGTGCTATGTGCGTGCCAGGTACTCCGTACACGCGTAGAGGCGTGGTCTATCTGAGTAAAATCGTAGAAGGAAAGTCGAGGTGGCTGGATATGTATGGATGAGGCCAGTTGTGAGTTACGCATGCTGCAAGCAATGCGTCGTACTTTGCAATTCCCGCCCTCGAAAGGCAAAACAAGAATTAGAGTGTGTGCATGCCGTGGTACCAAGCAAAGAAGCGCACAGAGCACACAAGATGCAACCACTTTGTCTTTGGCCTTGTGTTTTTAGTCTATTATGCCTTCTGTTTCTTGTGTCTCGATTTATTTCTCTCTGCATGTTTGTCTCATCGCCGGGCTGCAGTATACGCGGCCGACTACCATGGTCCACTTGCATTTGTATTACGGAACGGAGCTCTTTGCTATTCGCCTTCTCTCTGTAGAAATAAAAATGATGGCAAAGTGCTGTACAAACGGGCTTGGCATGCTGCATATGCAAGATGCTTATTTGAAATGTCCGTCGTTGACTTTGGGCCGCCGATGCCGTTACAGTCCATTCCAGCTTCCCGCATTCTTCGGCAGATTCTGGTGAAAAAGACGCGTAGATCATTTAATCTTTAGTTTACACGTGTGCGAGTAGAGCAAGCATATTTATTATTGATGGAATGCAACGACATGCCAGGAAAGGACACAGTGCGATTGAGATCTGGGCACGACGTATTCATCACTCGGCATTTCCACATAACATTACGAATAGCCACGTCTGGTGACTTGTTGATAACAATCTCGCAATCAGTAGAAGATATCCTCATACGTAAAGGTGGTATTTGGATCAAGCACTTATATTTTCGCCTCTCCATCTTCATTACCTTGATATTGTCACTAACAGGACGATTGCGCACCAGGTGCAGAACGACCTTTGCTGGCAAATACCGTGCTGTCGAGCTGATTCAAGAAGACGTCAAAGAGGCCGTCGCTGTGGCTGGTAAAGTAGGTACTGCGTTATATCCCCGTCAAGACCACTATCAGAGTTACCGTTGTTGTCGTTTTCTGACTCGTCTCCTCAGCCTCGGGCATAAGGAGGGAAGGAGCGGCAAAAGAGGTGAAGTGCGTGCTGCTGCTTGACGTGGCTGCCGCGGTAAATGTTGTGAGCTGGCTGCTTCATGATGGACATCGTGAAGGCGTGCTCCGCTATGGTGAAGCTGGCATTGCAGACAGCGTAGATGAGATGTTCGTACATCTACTGATCTTTGACACTTTAGTGCTGCTCAGCAGAATCCGGAGTCTCAAGGCTGCTGTCAATGTCGTCGCCTGGAGCGCCCCGCGAGGTGGAGCCCCTCTCGAAGTCATTGTGTTTGTGAAGCTTCTCGCACTTTGCCTTCTTTCCCCTTCTTGTTGATGGGAGCCATAGCACCGCATTCTTAAAATTGGAAGAGAGTCAGTTCTTTGCACTCTGTGATGAGGTGGTACTTGCGGCCAGAAGCCTTGAGGCCGTGAAAGACGATTTACCAAGGAGCTTTGTTGTCGACAGAAGTAAAGGTAGAAGAGTGTGGACGGACGAGGAGAAGGGAGGGCCCTTCATCATACTCTTCTCGGTAATTCTTGCCTTAGGCTGTTTATATCACGGACTCTATGAGCTGGTGCACATCAATAGTTACGAAAGATGGTCTCACGATCTCCTAGATTCAAATCAATTGGGAATAAAAGTATGATGCAGGAAACGTTGTGATGGAGCATCGTGAGCATGCCGAGTCTCAAAGTCTAACTCATAGAAGACCAAATATACCTGAGCCTTAATTTTGGTGCTGATTGATGTTGCATCCAAAGAGGTATGAGAACTTACATGAGGTTCAAAAAGGGGGACAAAACAAACAAAAGAGACGCACTAGTGCTAGACGTTACTTACCGATGTTGCCTATTACAGTGACGTAGCGTGCTACGGTACAGCGGCCTGCCACGCCTTTTGGGGCTGACCCACCTCCGCATTTCGAAACCCACAGCGGGACTGCCCATATTAAGGTTGAGGCAAGAGCGAGCCGTGCTTTCAAGAAGATCGTGTGAAGGATGCATCTGACTCGTATGAGGATGCAGAGTACAAGTTATACTGCCCCTCAATTTCTCTGTATGTAGCAGATTTATTTTCTTTTGAAATTTATCTTAATGGTGACAGCGTCTTTGAATGGACCGTTTGGCGAGTGACAAATGTAGTCTCTACGTGTTATGTCTGTAGCTCTATCGGTTGGCTGATCTTTGAAATAATTGTGACAGATATGAGAACCGGGGAGATTTGGGATTGAGCAATGTTGCTTCCCTCTCCGGATGCCTGGCTCATTGTGGACTGTATGTGCTTGGCTCTGAGGAATACTCATATGTGCCTTTGGCCTGGTTGCTCTTGCCTTATACGGAAACAAGCCTGCGACTTCTATTTCTTGCATAGCGTGAGCTGGATATATGCATACAGCACATGTTTGTCGGACATGTATTTATTCTCGCCCAAATGTAGTGGCTCTGTCAGCAACGAAGAAGTTGTATTCGAAAGCTCCGATACCAGACCGACCGAGATGACAGACTAGCTTCTTATTCGAGGGCCACATCGAGTAAACATCTTATGAAACTTATCAGAGAATTAGAGCAACATCTTCTCGGTCAGCCGCTTCTATCGCCAGAGAACTTTACACTCCAAAAAGGGAACATTTCGACATTCACATTCACTTATATCTGCGATACAGCACTAGGCCGAGAAGAGAAGGATATGCCTCGACGGGTGGAGTACAACGGTGTATCGGGGCCGTTAGCGGACCCACGCATTGCACGCCTGTGATATCACAAGACGCGATAACGATAGAGGGGTCCAAGGGAGCGTGAACGGCGTGCGCGTCGAAGACGATTGCGCGAGACCGTGAATGAGTTTATCAAGTGCATCTTGTGGTGAAATAACTTGAGAGTATGGGTAACATGCCATTTGAGAGTCGAGTAAAAGAGCCAGATCGCATAAATGCATATTCATGTAATCGCAGATTCGCTGGCCGTTTCAGCACAATCCACCTTGGGCGTTGCCTTACTGCCGTCAAGCACTCCACCTCGGATCGTTTCGAGAGCACCCCTTCGTACCCCGTTCCCTCTCTCACCTTTCTGTCCTTTCTGTCTATTTGTGCCTCTCGAGAAAACAACACCTGCTCTCTGTCGTCACATATTACAAAGTAAAAGCAGCCGGCCTGCACCGGATCCTGGTGGCCTGCTAATTGCTAATACTAGCCAGTGTCCTGACAGAGATCCAGAATGATTCGACCGCGCAGCTTACCCGGCACTCCCATTCGTGCGTAATAGTCACGAATAGTCGCAACAGACGTTACGATTTGCCCGTACTTTGTTCCTCCGTACCGTTATTTTGCCAATAGCACTTTTGCATAGTATCCAACCGTATCTCACTTCAAAACCGAAACTTACCCCGCCCATCCCCTCCCTACATCACTCGTACCTTCCCTCCGTCGGTGGACGTCTGGTGACCTCCTTCCCTACAACGCAACTTACCTACCGAGCCTACTTGCCTACTTGCCTTACTTCCACCGCTTCACTGGCGTCCCCTTGCCCGATAAGGCATGCACGTCGACCGCACTTGCCTCGATAAGCGCCTGCTGCCTGCCTAGCGATACCTAGAAAGTCGCCTGGCCGCCTACAGTTGCCCCACATTTGCTTCCATCTACTCCGTACACCTCTTATCCGTTGTTTCTCGCCGTCTCTCTATTCACTATCCCCGCTCGAGGTTGCCCTTCTTCGCTCTTTCCCTCTGACCACCAGCACCTTCCTCGCCTCTTCCATCCACCCCTTTAGAGCATTTCTCTTTCGTCGCTGGGCGATTTTGCATTTCTCCTTCTCTCTTCTCTTTTTCATTCGATCGACCAGAAGCTCTTGAACAGACAGCATCGCATCTTGCATCACGCATCCACCTCCGCACTTCCTGCGACCAGAAGGTCATCTGCCCGATTCGGCTTATCGGCCATCTCCACCTTGCATCACAGCCTCACCTTTACCCATTTCACCGTGACTTTGCAAGCAACGCTCGCATTGATTCCTGCATCTACGGCATTGAACAACATTCGACGATTCCCTCTCCTACGCTACATTTTATCCTACCTGTCCGACAGCCAGCCCAGTCCTCTAGCCGAGTCGTTATCAGACGAGTTAACCTACAGGATAATGGCCGTGTCCCCAGACCTCGACGAGGAGGTCGCCCTCTTCGAAAGCAGTACGTCTCACCCTTTCTCTCCCTTGGTATTTCTTCGATTGCCCATATTGATACTGTACAGTTCTCCTGACGCTCGAACCGACCAACACGTCCGCCGGCAGCGAAGGCATCACACGGGAGATCCGGTTAACTACCGACAACCACACGGTCAAGATCGGCCGCGCTTCCAAGACCGTCAGTAAGGGCCTGGTACCGGCCACTACAAATGCGTTTTTTGACAGCCCCGTCATCTCCCGGTCTCACGCCGAGATCTCGGCCAACTTTGTGGACGGCGTATGTTAATATCCCCCCCCCCCGGCTCTTTTCGTTAATTATAGTATAGTTAGCTAACTTTTCTTCTCCTTTAGTCTATCAGCATCACCGACATGGGCTCCCTACATGGCACCTTTATCAACGAGAAGCAACTCGATAAGGACGTCCCTTCAACCCTGGAACAGGATGACATCGTTAGCTTTGGTATCCACGTGAGCCGTGGGCTCGATGTCTTTTACCCGACTTCGTGCGCAATCAGCCTAGTGCGGACACCTGTCAAGTACGTGCTTTAACCGCTCTTTGTTATATTATATTTTGACGTTATCATCTAACACACATCTTAGGCCTGCTGAACGAGCACGCTCATACTGCGCCCCTGACTCTGACGATGGGCTGTCTGAAGCGAGCGCTGAGGAGCATGACTCGGACAGCGATTGCAGCGACGACGTTCAGGCTGTTGATGGGCGGACCGTGAAGACAGCGGTAGCTGCAACGTATGATATCGAGGACAGCGACAGCTCGTCAGATGACAATGAGGACGCTATGAGCGTTGAAGAGACTGGAATCCGCATAGATGATATGGAGATGTTCCCCCCTCTTGGCGCCTATACCGAGGCCAACGACCACGATGTATCGGACGAAGCCAATGATGAACACGACGAGGATGAGGAAGAGGGCGAAGAATTTGGAGAGGTTAATGAGGATGAAGATGTCGGTGATGATGAGGAGGAAGAAGACGAAGAGGAGGAGGAATTGGAGGAAGAAGAAGAAGATGAGGAGGAGGAAGAGCAGGAGGAAGAGCAAGAAGAGAATGACCGAGACCTTGCTCAACAGCCCGACACCATTGATGACTTCCTTTTGGAGGAGCTCAGTGGCTTTACCAAAGACAGCCCGCTGTCACCACTCCTCGGCAAGGAGGGGACCCCGACTAATGCCGAAGAGTCTTTGGAGGCCCATGGTCTGTGGACGCCACCTTCTATTACCGCCGACGATGTTGCCGCGCTTTCTCGCATTGCTGAGAGCACGTTCCAAGCCGAGATTGCCGCTTCCAACGAAGCCGCAGTTACCAACAACGGCAAGCTTCAATTACTGAATGACTCTCTCCCGCAGTCGGTGGCATCCAAGTTCGATATCTCTTCTCTTCTCAACCCATCTCCTCCTACGTCGTCGCCAGTCAAAGAGCAAACCAACGACAACAGTGGTACCCCCACGGCATACCCATTGTCTAACATCTATGAGCAGCTTGACTCATCTGTGCCGCCCAGCACCAACAACGTTGAGGAAGCTATCATGATGAAGATCGATACTGTTATCAACCAGAGACCCACACCGCCTCCAGTCCTTGCTTCTGTTGTCTCTGACCTGCCCTCGTGCGCGACCAACGCTGGGTCGACGTCGATGGACCAACGTTCTGGCGGATCGGCCAGTGCTGCTGTTGCTGAGGCCGAGATTGAAGAGGCATGGGAGGGTATTGTCGATGACGAGGAAGACAATGCGGATGATAGCCCGGCTATGACCAGTGCCGCATCCTATCGCCAGTACAAGAAGCAGAGAGCGAACAAGAAGCGCAAGGCGGACGAGATGCTCGTCGATGCTTCTGCTGGTGTTAATACTGTTTCTGCTATCACCTCTACGACCGAGGCCCCATCGGCCAAGCGTCCCGCGACTCCCGCTGCCATGGCCGCAAAGAGGTCAAAGAGCCGCGGTTGGGCCTTTGCAGAGAAGATCGGCATCGCTGCGCTTGGTGGCGCCGTGGTCCTTGGTTCACTGATCTATACCGCACCGGCTTTTTAAGTTGCCTTCTCTTGCTGTTACTTTTACTGTGCTTTTGTTGTCTCCTTTTCGTTCTATTGTGCTGTTTCGGGTCTGTCGTTATCCCCCCTTTCTTTGTCTGGTCACCATGGATTCCCCCCGGCGTTTACATATTCAATGGCAACACCGCAACGATAGGATGTTATATTTCAAATGTTTTCGTGTTTCTTCTTTGTTCTTGTGCTTTACCCCCTTTTTCTTATTTTATCGTCTTTAGTTTTCGTGTATCGGATCTTTTCTTATGTTGCAACTCGGTCTGTTATTCTTCACTTATTATTTTCTGCTTTTTGAAGGGAACTTGGCTGAGCTGGGCCGAGAAGTATCATTTTATTATGGGGCACGTATGCACTGCCAACAGAAACATTTTCAACAAACAAGTCAGAAACAAACAAACCCGACATGGGTCATCACGTACTCTGCCTGGTTGTCTCTCTCCTTCTTTCTCTTATTGCCGACCATTGCCTGACTCGATTCTATGTAATCACTTCCCTGGGTTACTCTCGTTTGCTCTGAAATCTGTTGTTTGTCCCGAACTTTCCCTTCTATTCCTTCCTCAATCTCTTTTTATTTCATCTTGCGAGACTCTTTTCCAGAAACAATTTATGTATATTCAAAGTCCCAGTGCATGTGTTGATGTACTCGGCCTCTCTTCTGTCTGAACAATCGTAGCGCTCAATAACTACCGAGATCGTCTATTTTCCAAAGATAGAGTTACAATGTGGGACTCTTTCGTCTTTCGTCTTCCGTCCCGTACTGTCATGGTCCGCACCTATCCATCGTCGGGTGTAATGAAAAGAGATCAAAATCTCTAGAGATACAGATCCTTTTCGTATCCTTGTCGGAAAATGAGAAAGCTTTCGAAAGAAATGCCCTACCCGGTGTGCCCGCCTGCCGAGGGGTGCACAGAACATAAAAAAAAAGAAATGAGTTGCCCGGCGTCGGGTGCTTTCTTTTAGTTTGTGTGGTTACACAGCTTGTGTGACTCCGAATATGCAACGCCTCGTGTTCTCTGTCCTGTTTCCCTTTGTTGCTTTTCTTTACGACGGAGTTATCACAGTTGATCACCCGGCTATGTCTTCTCCTCATCACAGCCATGCTTTTTCATCACAGTTGCATAGGCATCGTATTGAAACATCATCAATAATAGTCCTTTAAAGTCTTCACATCGCATCTCATACCCCACTCCAAACTTGGTGATTCTCTAAACCATCCGTGCCCCATTTCGTGTACCTGGACACAAAGCCCACGCGGTTGCTGCCGTGATTTGTCGAGGCAGCTCAAGGCTAGCAAGAAAAAAAATAAGGCATTATTCACACCTGAGCACATAAGCGTCCTGCTTTGAGGTGGCCTTGTCCAGAATGCTGCATTTTGCTAAACCCCCCTGGTCCATGTCAAGAAATGCATGCAGGCTGCCTAATGCTGCCTTTCGAGTCTGCGAGGAGGGAAACAATTCGCCGAGTGAAGACGGATGAAGGTGGCAAAGCCCCGCAGTGGAACCGGCTGATCTGCCTATTCTCTTCTTTTGCTCCGATCCAAAATGATACCCTACGAGGCACGACCGCACGATTCGACACGATACGCTCTTGTCACTACATCGATCTATCCCTTACAGTTAGAGATAAACAAGAAACAATGTGCACACAATTTTCAGACACAAGCTTCGGTATAAAATCCACACAGTCACTTAATGTATGTACGCAGTATTTGATGTCTTATTGCTAAGGCCAGTCAGATTATGTGCCTAGAGGCCCCGCGACTACGATCATCCCCAGCACAACTCGGCCTCTGCACATTCATCGTAGGACAGACACAGCCTGGACTGAATCCACCCACACCACCCTCAGGAGATCGGGCCTTTCTGGGAGGGTTTTCAGAAGGGAGCTAAAAGAAAAAAGAAAGGAGACAAACATGGCAGATGACCGCCGTCGCAGGCTGTCTGATGAATCCGGTCCTGCATCGCCGCATATCGTGTCGAGAATATTTTATGGCGGAACCTGACCTTTAGTCCTCGCTTTGCCTTGTTGTTAGAAGAGGCAGTGTGCGTGGATTTGTTTCAATTTGTAGTTCTGCCGCCACCGACTTGCAGGCCATGCAATAGTATCGGCATGCCTGTGTATATCTATCCCAAAACCAATGTCTGCCATTATCCATCGACTTTTATTCAAAAAGTGAACAGCCCCGTCAAGGACGTCCCGACTTCATACTAGAAATAACAAAATACACATAGACAGTGGTACTATGGTATAGACCCAAGCAACTGCCACCACAAATCACGATAACGCAAGTCAGATAGCAGGAACGTTCGCTTATTCTGGCACGAGATACGGATCCCATACCATTGCCATTCCTAAAAGCCTGACCGGACATTTGCCAAAGTCTTTTGATGCCCAAACACCCGAGCCATACCTTTGGCGCCCTCATATATACCGCTAGGAAATCCTGGGATAGATTTTCGGCCGACTCATCTCCATTCAAGCACAGCTCTGAACAACTACTCTCAACGAAACCTGACTTGTTGTTTTTTACTCTTGAGTGCTTCCACCACCATGGCCGGCCAATACTACCCCGATGAGTTCGTCTATGGCTGGCCGCAAAAGCACTGCGGCTGCTCTCAAATTATCGAGTCCTGCTCCCACTGCTGCGGCAGCTATACTGCGTGAGTGAACCCGTCCAGCATGATGACGACTTTTACTCACACCGGACTTCCCAGCTGCTCTTCTTGCACACACTGTTACGGCCGTGCCTACATCGAAGTCCCCTGCCCGCACAGCCGTGCCCCTCGCCGTGAAGCCGTATCGACCGTGTCTCCATCTTCGTCACCACCATCATCTTCGTCACGGGCGTCAGCCATGGCTCGGTACCAGCACAACCAAGGCGTGGCCCAACTATCGGTGCGGGGCGTATCGTTTGATGGTAGTTTTGTGGATGGTGGAGGTAGTCGTGGAAGCAGCAGGAGCAGCAGGAGCAGCAGCAGTAGTGGCAGTGGAGGCAGTCACGGAGGTGGTGGATCTAGCCGCCAGGAGTCGGAGCAAGGCCTGCCTCCTTCACCATCGTCGTCCACTGCCTCCTCTTCTTCCTCTTCTCCGTCTCCTTCCTCATCTCCAAAACGAAGGTCTCGCTTTGGTCGCAACAATAAGGGATCAGGTGGCGATGGCCGTGATGGGAGTGGTTCGAAAGGTAATGGTGGAAAGCATAGTGGTTAGGCTCGAATATCTGAGGTAGAAACAGTTTAGCAGAGTATGAAGGATACGGTTGGATACTGGATTTCTTTTAATAATAAACAATATACGTTATGGCTACTGCTACAATATATCAAATCACGTTTCTACAAGCTACCCACAGATCTGGATCAGCTCGACCTGGGGCCAACATGCCGAGATCTTGTTTGTCCTCAAATCTACAATCTTCATCTCCTGTTGATCTGCCTTTTGAAGGTGCCGATGTATGTGATTTGTGACAGAAGCGGCAGACACGTTCTTCGCTTTTGCTAGAGAAAACTGTCGGATACTGCAATGGAACCTTACTATGGGTAGCAGACCCAACGGGAAAACATAGTAATACGGAGCACACAGGAAACACAAAAACGATACCCGATTTCTCAGCTTCTCCGACGGATGGCCACATGCAGTTTTGTTTCGCGTTCGGGTACAGCCTCACACTACATAGTAGGCTATTGTCCGCACCTTAATTACAGTAACTTTTAGCCCGGGATATGTACCTCCGGAACAGAGAAGCACATAATTAATTTCATTTTCGTAGTGGGCGAGATATCAGATTACAAAAGGGAGAAGAAGAATTCGAAGGATCGCTGGCCTGTGGCGTGCATCCGATGCTGCCCCGACGACTACGCATTGCGAGTAACAACCCACCAAGGTCTCTCAGAGAGTTCCAAGTCAAGTTGGATAAGTTCAAAGTAAAAGAAAGCGACAGGATCTTTTATTATAATCAACATCGCAATCGATGGTCGTCGTCGACTTGGTGTAAGTGGTCACGTGCACTCCATAACTGACTAAGCTCCTGCACTGCGCCCCGACGCCTGGTAGCTGTCCCCACTCTATTTCGAGCGAGCCGCGCCGCCTCCTTGTGATCACCAACCCAAAAGATGGAGCTTTCGCCTCTCGCCTCTCCCCTCTTCCATCTCGACCTCGACAGCTCGACAACCTGCTGCCGACCACCACGTCCAGCCCGACCGACTCGACCGCCATCATGTCTGTCATTCTGTGTACAGGTAAGCGCAGGTCGTATAAAGCACAAAGCTACCTTGGTGTCCATTCCTCCGCTTTTCCTGCTAACAATGTCTCTTTTCTCTTTTCTCTTTCCTTTTCTTCCAGCCGGCTATGACCACACCATTCGCTTCTGGGAGGCGCTCTCGGGTATCTGCTCCCGCACGATCCAGCACCCGGACTCCCAAGTCAACCGTCTCTGCATATCCCCCGACAAGCGCCTCCTTGCCGTCGCCGGCCACCACGCCGTCAAAGTCTTCGACATCAAGTCCACTAATCCGAACCCCCTGCTCGTCTTTGAGGGCCACACCGGCAACGTCACGGGCGTCGCGTTCCACTGCGAGAGCAAGTGGATGGTCACGAGCTCCGAGGATGGCACGGTCAAGATTTGGGATACACGCACGGCCGCGATCCAGCGCAGCTATTCTCATGGCGCGCCCGTCAACGATGTCGTGATCCACCCCAACCAGGGCGAGATTATTTCCTGTGACCGCAGCGGCAGTGTTCGGGTCTGGGACCTGTCGGAGAACAACTGCACGCACGAGCTGATCCCCGATGGCGACGTGCCCATGGCCTGCATTACTATGGGTATGGAGGGCTACTTGTTGTGCGCCGCCAATAACACGGGCAACGTCTTCATGTGGCAGCTGCTTCCGACCTACGAGCGCACGAAGCCCGTGCCCATTACCCAGTTCCGCGCCCACAATGACTACATCACCCGCATCCTGCTGTCGCCCGACGGCAAGCGTCTGGCCACGTGCAGCGCCGACCACACAGCCAAGATTTGGGAAGTCGACACACGGCCGCCCGGGCCCGACGAAGAGCCCAAGCCGCTGGTGCTCAATGCGACACTCAACCAGCACCAGCGCTGGGTCTGGGACTGCGCCTTCAGTGCAGACTCGGCCTACCTGGTGACCGCCTCATCGGACCACTACGCCCGTCTGTGGGAACTGCATAGCCAGCAGGTCATCCGTCAGTACAATGGCCACCACCGTGGCGCCGTCTGTGTCGCGCTCAACGACTACTCAGACACGCGATGAGGGGACGCGAGAAACAGTGCACGATGAAAGAATGACGACAACAACAGCCCTGCCTATCACTTGATACCCACAATCTCCACATACCCCGCGACCCGACGAAGCACGCCGCGCCGAGGAAGGGGTAGACGGATACTGGAATGAACAAGCTAGATGTTCTACATATGGGTTAAAGGCCTGGGGATATGAAAGGGCGGTGTCACAATTGGAAGACAGGATGCCTACAGACGGCACGTTCCATAATTGTCAAACAGATTGGTAGAGAGTAGAGACAAAGTGGCTACTACAGGACAATTGCTATGGGCGGTACCCGGTACGCTCCTTTGTTATATCACAAAGAGATCTGGTCAAGCTCAACGAAGCATAGCATAGGGATTTTGGGAGAGCGAGAATATCATGTACCATTATCCAAAAACGTAAGCGTATGTATTGGTATTTGTATTTTCAAACGACGCAGGCTTCTATGTGTGATAACAAAATAAAAGGAGAATGATTTCATAAACGACGTTAACCGTGTAAGCCTGTAAACATGGGTACGAAAACAGGCGGTCGAGCTGTCTACCACCCGTCGCCCCAGCCGTCGGCGTCGTCGTCGTCCTTTGGCGCGAGGTTGATCTTCTTGGCGGCGGGTTTGGCGGCGGGTTTCGCTGCCGGTTTGGCCGCTGGTTTAGAAGCTGCTGGCCGTGTTGCTGACGGCACACGGTTGGAGGAGGATGAGCCCGTTTTTGACAAACCCTTGGGCAGGGCTTTGCCGGCACCGCCAATGCTGCTCTTCTTCTTGGCCTCTTGCGCGGCCAGCCACCCTGCAAAGTCGGGCTCGGCATCGTCGTCGCCAAACGGCTGGACACCGCCGCTGCCGCTAGCTGTGCGACTGGATGTCGCTGTTGTCGTTGTCGACTTCTTTGCGGGTTTTGCCGAGAAGGGGTCAGTATTCTCGTCACCGTCACCGCCATCGTCATCGTTGCCCCATGCATCACCACCATCGTCACCGAAACCGTCATCCATAGCGCCCCAAGCATCATCTTCTGCAGTGGCGTCGGCATCGTCTGTGTTGTCGGCAAAGAAGGAGTCGCCACCGACGTTTGAGGAGGACGAGTTGCGGGTCATGGGCTGCGATGCTGAGGGCGAGCGCACGGCTTGGCGGTGCAGCGTTGAAGCAGACGCGGTGCTGTGCATCGTGGGTCGGCTGCTGGGCTGCGGTGTCGCAGCAGGCGTAGTCGCTGTCGGTGGCGTGCCTGTTGCGCCGGGTTCAATCTCGCCCGCAGCGGCTGAAAGTTTGTTTGTGAAGGAAGAGATGGCCCAGCCGGCCCAGGAACTGCCGCCAGATCCAGCGGCTGCCGCGTTGGCATCCGGCTGGGGGGTGCTCATGCGGGCGACGCCGTTGGCATCGGAAGAAGCTGAAGGCGGCGGCAAAACAGAATCGGGCATGGCGGCAGCAGCCTTGCGAATGCGCTGCATAAAGACATCCATTGTTTTGGTGGCCTGGTCGCGCACCAGCTTTTCCTTGTCGAGGAGAACGGCGCAGATAGCCGGCAGAATACGTGCGGCGACGTCTTCGGGGGTGAAATACTCGGTAGTAGCCGCGAGGGCGAGGAGAGCAGCATTGCGGGCATGCACAAAGGGATCGCGCAGGGACCGGGAGAAGGCGGCAATCAGCACTTTGCTACGCGACGAAGTGCCCAGGTTCTTGGCAATCTTTCCCAGGCAAATGGTGGTGTTGGTCCGGATGCCGGGCTGCTCGTCGTTGGCCGTTTTGGCCAGGTAGCGCAGCAGCTCGCCGTTGATGGTGCGGTCGGACAGTTTGGGGACGAAAACCAGTACGGACTTGAGCGTCTGTTCACGCACAATGGGCGCAATATCCGTAAAGCCACCAACGACTTGGGGAAAGATCTTGTCGTTGACGATACGGTTCGTGAAGCGGTCAATCATGAGCGGCAGGTTGTCGAGCAAGCACACCCGAATACCGCGGTCCGGGTTGGCAAAGAGGCGGATGACCACGGGCGTGACCTTTGCCTCAAAGTCGTCATTGGACAGCTTGGTGCCAATCTTCATGACGATGCCAAAAGCTTTGGGTCCGCCGCCGCCAAACTCGACCGACTTGAGTAGCTCGGGCAGCACCTTCATCTTGAAAAAGTCTTCGGGGAAATCGTCCGTCAGGCCGTCCAGGTCGTCCAGAAATCTCTCGCGCTCCTCCTCCGTCTTGACGCCCAGGTTCTCGATGCCGTCGGTTAGCTTGATCAGTGGCGAGTCGAAGAAGGCGCCGTGGCGCTGGCCAATGTCCAAGAAGTTGGCGACGCTGATGCGCGCTTTGGGGTTGGCGTTGACTAGACGCTTGTAGCCCGTCTGCATCGTGGGAGGTACATTCTTCGTCTGGCCGGCTTGGTCGCTGCCGACAAAATCGCCGTTGAATGCTTCGTAGATCAAAACGCCAAAGTTGAAAGAGTCGACGACCCAGTGGTTGCTGCGCTTGATGGCGTCCCAGCCATTGCGGGCGAGCTCGGGCGGGGTGTACCGGGCGGCATCGGGGACAAGGCTGCCGTAGTTGTAGATGATGGCGTCGTCGTCCTTGACGTTGCTGAGGACCTCGAAGCCGCCGAGCTTCCACTCGCCGCTCTCGGATGTGAAGATGGAGGCGACCTTGAGGCTGCCGTGGACGGAGGAGGCCTCATCGTTGATGAATTTGATTGTGCGCTGGAGGTCAGTCCACGGGTTAGGTTAAAAAAAGAACATGAACGGAGTGCGACATTATGCCCATCGTGACCTACTGCAATGTTGAAGAGGCCCCATTTGAGAGTCTCGGGGCTCAGGCTCTTGCGCTTGACATGCCACCGCAGGGGCACCAGACGCTCGGTCGCAATGTAGATGTAGGATTCGGTTTCGACGGTGTCGAGAACCTTGATGACGCCGGGGTGTCGCAGGGTTCGGAGTTTCTTAAGGGCGTTGCGCGCCAGCGGCAGGCGCGCCTTGTTGGCAGTGACGTCAAAGGAGAAGATGCTGCAGTTGGAGCCGTCTTCTCGTCGGGTGCCGTTGTATAATGTCCAGATCGAAGGGTCGAGGTCGACGCGGTCGCCAAAAGAATAGGGAAACGCGGGCCCTTTGGCGATGGCCGACGCGACGGCTGACTTGAGAAAGTCCATCGGGGGTGGGGGCAGCCGCGTCGGAGTTCGGGGACGGCGGGGTGCGAGGACGGCGGAGGGTGGTGAGGGGGAGGTGTGGTCGTGGGTTGTCAACCGTGGTTGAAGACGGGAGAAAAACGAGGCTGAAGTTATATTCGCAGAAAAAAACGGCCGTTTATATTCCGAAGTACCCCCCGTGTTGGACAAATACTGCAGGAAAGGGACAGGTCGATCGTAGCTCCCCTAATTAGAGTTCACCCCTCCTACCCTTTTAGGCGCGACGTGTTTAATTCCTGGAACACCCACCCTAGAGCTGTTGTCTTAGGCTGCTGCTGTACTCCGTAAGACCCCAAAAGACCCCAAAACGCGACCGCCTACGACGTAGACCGCTGAGGGAGCCACTGGGGAGCGAGCTATTAGTGTATTCCGGCGCATTGTTGTTCCAGGGCCGGTGCCGATTAACTGGGTGGCTCCTGCCGTTTCCCCCAAAGCAAAGTCGCTACTTCCACTCCTGGGCGCTCCTTCCCTCGTGGTTTTTTGGGGCCTGTCTCGGCAGGGGGGAAAGAAGGCTGAGAGTCGCGCCTGCGCGCAATGGGGGGAATAGGAAAGGAAGTCCAGGAAGGAACGGCCGGCGGATGGCAACAGCTAGCGCTGCAAAAGAAAAGTGGCACCTGCCGTCTGTTCTGTACGCCGGGGAACTGCTCTTTCCGCTCTCCTGCTGCTGCTTTCTATCTTGTATTACGCCTTTCCGACGACCAGCTTCGCAACCACTGAATTTCGCAAAAAAGACAACTCCAAAAAAGACGCCCAGACGCCCAGAGACGCTCAAGCCTAGAAACGCCCACCCCCCTTGTCCCGTCTAACATACAGAAGTACCCCGTACCCGCCGCCTTGGTTGGTTTCGCGGCGTCTATCAACGGGTTTTCGTCTGCTCGGTTTCGTTTTCTAGTCTTTTCGGGTCCAGCCTCGCCTTTCGCTTGCGATTTCTCTCTTTCTCACCTCGCAACACAAGGCCTCCTGTCACCTCTCTTTGCCCTCTTGTTTCGCTCTTTTTCGCTCTTTTTCGCCTTATCACTTTCGCTGCCTATCACGGCCTCGCATTTTCGAATCGCTGATTTGTCGCCCAGCGAGATCGGCGAGACACCCGCGGACACGACAACAGCACAGACGAGGCTCTTGTGAACAGGCAAACGCAGGGCAACTTCACAGCAACGCGCGAACTCGGACGGCCTCGCTCTGTTTTCACCATCATCCCGAGCGTCTTTACAGCCTCTGCGGTTTTCGCAATTGTCCGCGGCTCCGCTACGAACGCTCGCTCGCGCTCTATGCGTTGGCCACAGCCCGACGACTAGTGACTGCAAAACGACAAACGACAACCGAACGCGAACGCGAACGGTTTATCGTGAACTCTCATCGACGAGAACTGCTGCGCGCGGCTGAGGACTCGTCCCGAACAGGCCGTGAGCAGCAGCTCGTCCTCCTGGTCTGGTATGTGTATACTCTTTCCTTTGCACTTCTTTTATTTTGTGCTCAGTCGCAGCCTTGCCAGTTGCCGCCCAAACTGCATTGTCACTTCGTGCCTTTCTCTATATCCAGTCTTCTCCTCACGCCGATGTCTGCCTGCTCTCACCTTTCCCCTCAGCTAGACACCAACCACTTCCACTCATCCTCCCCCTCTTTATCCCGCCCTTTCCCGCATGCATTCTTGTTTTCATTCTCATTATTGGTATTATTGTCGTTATTGTGCATTTCATATCTCATCTTATCCCTCCCCTACCCCACTCCGTCTATGATGACTATTGGTAAAAGGTCAGACAGCCTCACAACAGCCTTTCTGGTTTAACATGGCATCAACCCTCCGCTTCGCAGATGCCCATCTGTCTCGCAACTCAGTCTGAGGAATATAATATTCGCCCACCGGGTGTCTTTGTTTCTTTTACGACTGAGCAGCTGCCCCCGTTTTATCCCGCCTGGCTTCACCTTCAATGGCCTGCTGTGGTAAACGCGGTAAAGCTGTCACGGAACCCTTACATAGACGCTGCTGTCTGCTTGGTTCCCCTTTTTTTGAAAAAGATTTTTTTTGAAAAAGAAGCCACTCAGTCATCACGTCTCTTGGGCTGCCACTATTTGGAGTCCCGGCTGCACCTTTTGCGCGCAGAATACTTGCCCTCAAATCTTATAAAGGGGGGCATATTTATTCTGTGCGCTCACTTGGCACAGGGGCCAAAGGCTATGGCAGACAGTCAGGCTTTTGTCGAGGAGAGGAAAATACCGCACCTCGCTCGCTTATATACGAGACAGACCTCTGTGGAGGGGTCGATGCCATGCGTAACCGCTCGGCTGGGCTACATGATGACCACTATAAGAAACTGAAAAGACCTGAGACGGATTCCCTTTTCTCCATTACCCATCTCTGCAACTTACCGCCAGTGCCAACCCTATCATCACCTCATTATACTGACCATGCACCCTAGGGAAAGGCCTTTTTTATAGGCGAACTTCACATCACGCAGTAGGCTCTCGTGCCTTCTTACTTTATCCGTTTCTTTTCGATGTACTTCGTCGCTCCACACCCGGACCGACCACAGAGATGCGAGACGCATCGGTTCCAGACACGGCGGCCGCGCCACCAGTGCCGCCTCGCCGCGGTGGCTACGATGTCAACGGCCGGCTGTTCAGTGACCCACAAAGCAGCGTAGACGGTATCATGAACAGTATATTACGAGGCACTGCACATGACAGCACCCTCCCCAAACTCAGCGAAGGTCCCAGCAGTACGCCTTCCCTAAACGGTAGCTTATTTGGCGACCATGGCACGATATTACCGCCGCCTGAGCCATGCAGCTTCCCAGGGTGCGAAACAAATTGCTGGATGGCAACACCATTTTGTTTTCAGCATCTGTCACGAGTACGGTCAAAAGGAAAGGACAAGGGCAAAGCTCCAGCATCAATAAATGTGCCAGCATCATCAGCAGCAGTGCCGGCATCAAATTCTCCATTATACCCTTCGCGGAACCCACCGCCACAAACAGCCCAGCCGGCTGCCGCAGCCTCTGGATCTTCCGCCTCCCCGCTACCACGATCGATCAGCCCAAATCTACCAAGGAATGCCGTCCTGTCGCCAGAATCGTCGACCACATATTTGAGGCGTAAGACCGCCCCAGGTACTACTGGTTCACGTCCGACACCTCTGGCGACAGCACATTCTCCATTCCTGCCAAGAATGGGACAATTATCATCATCATCACACAATATCAATGGCGCCCCAGTAACACCGTCATCTCGAGCTGGGGGTGAAGGCCCTGGAGGATCCTATTTTGCTTTCACAAATGGACCGCGGCAAAATGGAGCTGCGGCACACAGCCACGCAGACCACTGTGCGAGTAGCAGTAAGGATGACAACGCCAGTGCAAACGGTGCCATCTCTATTTTGACGCCATCCGAAAGTCCGCCCGACCTGCGAGCCCTTCAAGACTCCAGGAAACGCCCACGGGCTGATTCGCAAGATGAAGCGCCGCAGAGCCAAAGTCAAATTCAAAATCAAAATCAAAATCAAACAAACGGGGTACATGCATCACTTGCAGAAAAGGACAAAGCGATGGAAACGGCTGCCGCGGTTCGTCCAAGTGAAGTGAATGGCGCACAATCTGCCAACGGCCAAACAGCTTCAGCTTCAGGCACGCCTGCTTCAAATATAGTCAGCAACCTTCAAACACAAGTAGGCGCTTCTACATCACAGGAACCGTCAATAGCAGGCCCATCATCGCGACCAGAAACTGCAGCCGGACCTTCAACGACTTCGGCAAGATCGTTGCCAGCTAAGCTCGGACTTCGACAGGCATTGCAGCGTCGTATACAGGAACGGGATAGGCTACGGGCCAACAACGCTGCCAACGGGACAACTTCTCAAGCCACCCCGAAAGCAGCCATGCCTTATTCTCTGGATACGTACATTTACAGCCAAGATCGAGACGTGGCGCCCTTGCCGCCACCGCCCAATGTTACGATTATGTCCAAGGAGAGTCTCGAAGCGGCGTCAGCTGCTGTAGCAGCACCTATTCTGACAGCCTACTCTTCCGTTGGCATCTCTTTCTCTCGCCAAAAGGCGCCCGACTACGTCTACGCCCACATCGACCCGCGCGTCCACTGGACCCGGGCGCGGCCCAAGGACTGGCACGAAGCCAAGCAAAAGGAGATCAAAGCGAGGGGCGGACGCAAAACCAACTTTGGCAAAGCTGCGCAGCGGGCTGCCGCTGGACGGCGAAGAGATGCCGCAACAGCAGCAGCGGCGGCGGCAGCTGCCACAGAACGTTCACCCGCCGGGTCGCCAACAGTTGCTGAACCAGACACAAACCTGGCCAGCTTTACCTATGGAGTCGCTGTTAACACGCGCTCGGCAAGGCAAAAGGAAAAGGCACTAGCCAGGCCCCCTCCGCCGCAACCTGTTGTTGCACCGCCCCCGCAGGCACCTTCGGTCTGGACGGGCGAGCTTCCATCTGAAGTCACGAGAAACAAGCCATGGATGTCTTTGTTGAGAAAGCTTGCCCAGGACGAAGAGGCCTGGCGGACAGTAGCGGTGGCGAAGCAGCCAACAGCAGCCAATGCTACTCAAAAGTCGAGTAGTCGCAGCAGGCGGCAGTAAGAAGTCCTTTATGCCGAGACTATATCTTGTTTTAGGAATGGGGAATGGGGATATGATAGGAAGAAAGGGCTATCATCATCGGGCAGCATGGATACGTTGGGAATGGAGCATTATTGCAGGGACACTTTCTAACATCACGGGGGACGCAACGCCGGAATACGGAATACCAAGAGGATTGCCCGGCGTTTATTATTGGCGTACTTTGTTATATTTGCATTGGTTATTGTGTACTTTTGGTAGAATCATAGGAAATGATAAGACCACAAACAGACCCAAACTGACTCTAACTGACTCTGACTGACTCGTAAACGATAAAGTGAAGACGGCCCAACAAAAGCGCCAAGCCCGGGGTCATGACCGTTTCCAACAGACATATAAGTAGCTGGCTGTGGCGCCGTGATACTCGGGCTACACACCCGTTTGGACAAACCCTTCCGAAATTGTATAGTTTATACCGCCTTCATTCTTGGGGCGCCATCATTATCAATAATAAAGCGGTGTCGCGAAGGTACTACACCTGGTGCTAACAGAGAGGCTCACTATAAATCAAAGCACATCTGGGGAAATCAAAATATTTGGTTACGACGCCCACGTGTTTCCATGTACCCTCTAAGAAAGCTCTCCGAGCGTAAATAGGTTGGAAGATTGGAGCCTGGATGTTTTGCTTGTTGGTTTGATTTAACCGCGGCAGGTCGGACTCTGTTGGCTGTTTGTATAAATTCGAGCCTGTGTATAAGTGAGGCCCATTGGGAGCCCCAGCCCCTCCAGCTGCTGTACTCCGTGGCACGAGTCATACTGTTTGTCCATAGGGCCGAAAAAATAAAATTGAAAGGGGCCGAGAGGAAATTCGGTTGAACTGGAATATCGCGAGGTTGTGCGCACAATTACAGTCGACAGATTCGACGAAAGAAAGTGTCCCAAACCATCGTGACCGAAATCTTAATGTTCATACCCCTAAATGTGCTGCATCTATAACGTTAAGAAAGAAGAAAGCCAAGATATATAAACAGAAAATGTGCCTCTTACGTTACTGAAAATAAAGCCTGAAATAGGTCACGATCTATGCTCAATCCATATTCTATTCTTTCGTGTCAGTAACGGTTGAATCTCAACAATAATCCACACATTAAGCACCTCGAGTCTCTTTACTTACTTATACTTCAACTACGCATCTGCCTACTTTGATTGTTGCTGTTGCAGCTGCTGCTCAGGCAGCCGGTTTCACTGTCCCTCAAGATCGGCCTGACGGTGTCTACAGCGTCATCACTCGTGCTGACGGCACCGAAGTACACACTCTCATTGGCGACATCAGCCACAATCCTGTTGCCGCCCATGACGGCCACAACAAGGGCCGTGACACTTTGGGCGGCGAAGTGCCCAATTTCGTCGTTACAAAAAATATGATGATCAATAACACACTATTTACAATGAAAACAGATATCATCCAAGTTCAGAGATTCAAAATTCAAAAAGCCTTTGATATGCAAGCCCCTTCCCTTCTTTTGGTATACGTCGTAGTTTCTTTCTCCTATTTTCTACGTTTTCACTTTATTTTTTCACTTTTCTTTTCTGCCACCCCGCCTACCGCTGCGACAGCATGTTCAGCGCGCTACCCGCCAGGATGAAACCAGCCTGGTCCTTGCTGACGGTGTGCTTCACAGGAATCACAAATTCCTCGCCCGACTTGGCCTTGGTCACCTTGAGCTGCACCTCGCCCTGGCCGCGCGCCTGCAGCATGTCGTACAGGCCCACCGTCGACACAATATCGCCGGCGTCGATGCGGTCGTAGTCGGCCTCGTTGGCGAACGTCAAGGGCACAACACCCTGCTTCTTGAGGTTGGTCTCGTGGATACGGGCAAACGACTTTGTCACCACAATACGGGCGCCCAGGTAGCGGGGCTGCAGAGCGGCGTGCTCACGGGCACTGCCCTCGCCGTAGTTGTGCTCAGCAACGACCAACCAGGGCTGGCCGCGCTCGCGCCACTGCTGGGCGAGCTCGGGGATGGTCGACTTGGTGCCGTCCAGATCGTAGGCGACGTTGACCTCGCCAGTGGCGGCGTTGACGGCCGTGTTGAGGGTGTTGGCGCTAATGTTGGGCAGATGGCCCTTGTACTTGAGCCAGGGACCCGCGGCCGAGATGGTATCGGTGGTGCACTTGCCCTGAACCTTGACCAGGACACGGAGGCCCTCAAAGTCCTCGTTGGGGAAAGCGTCAAACGGCTCCAGGATGGCCAGACGCTCCGAAGCCTTGGCAATGGCGACCTCGACGTTGGCATCGGGCTTCTGGACCAGGGCAGCAAAAGCGGCGCGGCCCTCGTCAAAGGGCTTCGGCGGGCCCTCGAGACCGTGCGGGGCCGGGAAGCGGAACTCGCCGCCGTCAGGGGTCGGGATGGCGTCAGTCAAGGGGTTGAAGGTGGTAGAACCAGCAAAAGCCAGAGCAGTGACAATCTCGGGCGAGGCCAAGAAGTTCATCGTCTCCAGGTTGCCGTCGTTGCGGCCGCGGAAGTTGCGGTTGTACGACGTGAAGATGGCGTTGGAGGTGCCCTTCTCAACACCGTCACGGCGCTTCCACTGACCAATGCAGGGGCCGCAGGCGTTGGACAGCAGCACACCACCGGCGTTGTCAATCGTCTCCAGGGTACCGTCACGCTCGAGCGTAGCACGGATCTGCTCGCTACCGGGGGTGACGTAGAAGTCGGAAACGGGCTGCAGGCCAGCCGACGCGGCAGCCTTCAGCAGGCTCTCGACACGGGTCATGTCCTCGTACGAGCTGTTGGTGCAGCTGCCAATCAGACCGGCCGACAGCTTCTGGGGCCACTGCTCCTGCTCGACCGTCTGGCGGAACTCGGACAGCGGGATCGACAGATCCGGCGTGAAGGGGCCGTTGATGTGCGGCTCCAGCTCAGACAGGTTGATCTCAATGAGCTGGTCGTACTCGGCGCCCTCGTCGGCGGCAAACTCAAACACGGCGTTCTTGTCGTTGGGCGACGACGCCTGCGTGCCGCGGAACTGCTGGAAGCGCGCAGCATCCTGGGCCTGCTGGTCGCGGCGCGTCGACACCAGGTAGCGCGCCGAAGCCTCGGTGTAAGGGAAGACGGACGTCGTGGCGCCGACCTCGGCGCCCATGTTGGCCATCGTGGCCATGCCCGTGCAGCTCAGCGTCTGCACACCAGGGCCCGAGTACTCGATAATGAAGCCAGTGCCGCCGCGCACCGTCAGGCGGCCAGCCAGATGAAGAATGACATCCTTGGGCGAGACCCAGCCGCTCAGCTGGCCCGTCAGGCGCACACCCAGAATCTTGGGCGCCTTGAGCTCCCAGGGCGCACCGACCAGCGCCTCAACGGCGTCAGCACCACCGACACCAATGGCAACCGTGCAGAGACCACCCGCGTTGGGCGTGTGGCTGTCGGTACCGAGCATCATGAGACCGGGGATGGCGTAGTTCTCAAGGACGGTCTGGTGGATAATACCGGCGCCCGGAGGCCAGAAGTCAATGCCGTACTTGCGCGCGGCCGACTCCAAAAATGCAAAGACCTCGCCGTTGGTGCCGATGCCGGCCTCTAGATCGACCTCGGCGCCCTTCTCGCCGACAATCAGATGGTCGCAGTGGATGCTGGCCGGGATGGCCGTCTGCGGCAGGTTGCAGGCCATGAACTGGAGCAGGGCCATCTGGGCCGAGGCGTCCTGCATGTTGACACGGTCGGGCTTGAGCTGCAGGTTTGCGGTGCCGCGGATCGAGCGGCCATTGTTGGTGTCTGTGAGCAGGTTGGTCTCGACATCGTCCAAGTGGGAGTACAGGATCTTCTCGGCGAGGGTCAGGCGGCGCTCGGCGCCCAGAACGCGGCGGACGGTGGCGTACTTGTTGTAAAGGCGCTCGTAGACGGGGGGCAGCGGGGCGGCGTCGTTGACGGTCGAGAACAGGCGGCGGGCAGCCGAGGGCAGGGCACGCCGTAACGGCTGCTGCTGGAGCTGGAGAGAGGAACAAAAAGGTTAGCCAAGAGTCGAGCTCGAAAAAGACGTGAAAGGTGTGCCACGAAAGCCACCAAAGAGGAAGGTCGTTTGCGTTGCGGGGGGAAATGTCGAAAGGGCTTACCCTGGCCAGCGCGCCCGAACGGCTAGCAAGCGCAATGGGCCCCATGACGGCTCTGTGACTTTCTCAGTCTATCCTCTTTGGTCAACGGCAAAGAAAGAAAGAGGCTGTCAAAGTGTGGTCGTGGATTGTGGTGGAAAGGGGCCGTGATAGAATCGTGAGTCGTCGCTTCAATTGGCAAGTGCAGATTTTGTGGGGGAGGAGCGATCCTCTTAACAAAAACCGCCAGTGACACCAGTGACACCAAAAAAAAAAAAAAAAAAAAAAAAAAATAGTGTGCAATTGGCACTATGCGGGAAGGCACAAGGCACACGACCCGCCGGCAATCGGACCCGACAGCGGGCAAGAACGTGGTGGGGTGCAATGGCAGGTGCGATGGTGTAAGTTCTAGCCAATCAGCGGCCAGCCAATTCAAAAGCTGTCGGCAGCGCATTTTGGCCGCTCTGTTGACTTGCATGGAGACAACTGCAAGGCGGCATAAAGCATCCCGGCAATTGGTAAATACGAGGAGAAAAATAAGGTAAAATAATTTATTCCTCGGACACATGGTCAAAGGAAACAAATAATTTTGGTGCTTCCCTGGCCTGACATGAGGACACTGATAACATGGACCTGGCTAAAACGGACTATATCAAACAACAGCCTTATGGCCGAAAAGGGGCATTTGTTGACATCGAAATGGGAGATAAACTTGCAAAATTGTAAAGCAACATGCTCTAGTATTGTATTCATTCTGTAGTGCACAAACGAATGCGTGTGTCTATGAAGACGCTCCAGCTAAAACCCCCTTCTTCGCCAAACGCCATATTAATCATGAGTCCCTTTTGAAAACGATAAGACAACGAAAACAAACAAACAAATCAACCCGAAATAACCCATGGAAGCTAAGAATATCAGTTTCTGAAGAGCAGCTCGTGAGAGAGAGAGAGAGAGTAACGCCTATGCCAGCTTCTGCCGCTTGACGTCGACACCGGAGCCCGCACCGACAGCACCTGCAGCAACGGCCGTGCCACCACCATTTGCAGACACGTTACTGGGCATATCAGCAAGAGGCGGTCGAGAAACACCCGCAGGCGTGTCGTTTGGTGGTCCACGCTTCATCGGCGGTGGCCGAAACTGGTTGCGGTTGGCAAGCGGGCTTGCCGTGCTGGGCGGTGCTCCGATACGACGGACAGGCTCCATGCCGGGGTGGCTGACACCACTCCGAGTTGCCATACCACCTGGTGCTGGAGCGTTGGTCGAAGCATGGCTCGTGGCTGGTGGCACACCAGCAGTGGACGCTGCGCTGGTTGATGGTGGCAGTGCACTGCTGCCGACCGGACGGTTTAGCCGAGGAATCGGCTTGGACGAGTTGTGGTCGATGCCAGGCGTCTTGCGAATCGAAGGACTCTCAGCCTTGGGGTTGAACAGGTGACCGGCCTGGATGGAGGGTGCAACGGCAGCGAGTGCATCGCCATCACCAGCCTTGGCAATGGCACGGGCCGACAGCCAGGGTGTACCCTCCACCTCACCTGCTGTTGAGAGAGGTGTTACCTTTTGTCCGTTCTGACCGTTGCTGTTGCTGTTGCCATTATTGCCATTGAATCCTTGTGGCCGTTGAGCGTTCTGTGGCGGCTTGTTGGCCTGCTGGTTGTTTGCACCCTGCTGGTATGGTGGTCTTTGGCCGAGTCCGTTGCCGTTGCCGTTGCCGTTGCCGTTGCCGTTGCCGTTGCCGTTGCCGTTGCCGTTTGGCCGTGCATTCATCGGTGTCGGGGTCTGTGGTGGCCGTGGAGGCATGCCTGCTCCGGCTGGTCTCTGCTGGTTGTAGTTGCTGTTGTTCTGCTGCGGAACCACCTGTCTCAGAGGGCTCGTGATTCTCGAGCCAGGGTTTTGTTGTGGCGGAGGAAGAGCGGGCACGGAAGACTCGCGAACAATAAACTCGTCAGGATGGCCTTCGTCGGAAACACAAAAGTCGGCCTCGTCAAAATCGCCCAGGAAGTCGTCATCGAGCATGTCCGCCGTGAGATCAGAAGTGTCTGTCAAGATGGATGCCTCGGGCTTGATGATGGTGGCAGCAGCGGCAGCAGGTGGTGGCAGCCGTGCCGCTGCCGGTGGCATTGCACCGTTTGTTGCCGTTGTTGTGGCGCCATCCTCCAATTTGACGACATAGTCCGCATGCCGGTGCAGCCCTTGCTCGTTAAACGTCTTCTTGTTCACTGGCACCGCCTTCATCTTGGATACCTTCTCCACATACTTCTTGTCGTAGATGCAGTTGCCCAGGACATTGCCGAAACTGCGTAGGGCACGCTTCAGGGCATCCGTGGTCCCTTCTTTCTTGGCCTTTTCAAAGGCAGCCGCTTTGCCCTTGCAGTTCTCAATGTGGCCATAGCCAATGTCTTCGTGGTAGGTGCCATCGCGCAGCGTTACGCGAACAATGACAGACAGGCCAACCGATATCTTGAATGTCTGCGGGTGTTCGTCGACAAAGTCGATCTGGATGTTCTGGATGGACGACGACCAGCCGTTGAATCCAAAGACTTCGTTGGCGAGGGTGATGACTTTCTCGGCGGCGATGTAGTGGACTTTCTGGCCCGATGGTCCCGCGCGCGCGGACAGGTATTCGGGTCCGAGTTGTTTTTCGAGACGGCTCTGCAGAGTGGCAATCTCCTGGGCCGTGTACTCGGTCATGCGCTGAGCACCCTGGTTGTTGTTATTGTTGTTTTGTTGGCCGTTCATGTCGCCGAGTCCCTGCTGGGGCTGTATGGACTGGAAGGGGTTGGAGATGGGCTGGTGCTGGTCACCAGGGCTGTTGGGTGTAAGCAAACGAACATCAATCAATCTGAGTAGAACATGAGCCAGAGTAGAGCGTACTTTGGCATCTTCGAGATCGAGTCCCGATGGCGAGCCTAGAGTGTGAAAAATGGGTGTCGTGATCGGTCTGTTCAGAATGTCAACACCGGAGACGCGACGCGACTTGGTGGTATGAGAAGAGTTGGGCGCTACAATCAAGAGGCAGTGATGGACACCGTGAAGCTGATAGTCGAATACGAGTTCTATTTCGTTCGGAGTCGTCGTCCGGGATGGTGATGTGTCCGGAGCGTTGCTGCACGGCAGTAAATGCGGATGCTCGCGTCTCTCCTACAAAGCATTCACGATTTACAAGCAACACACAGACACAATCAGGCAGGCGCGCCCTGTTTGCTCGAGACGCGACGGGGTACGAACGTACTATTGCCAGACTGACTCGCGGTCACGTGTTGGTCATATAATAGTGGATCGCTAGAAACTGGATTTGGGGACGGTTGCCTGTGCTACCGCCAACAGGCGACGATCAGTGCCACTGGCACCGCCATAGGCAGAAAGTCCCATAGCGTGTCAGGGCTGAAAACGACCCTGTGTGACCCTGTAGAGATAGCGGTCGTAGCGGCCTCGGCCACTAAAAACTGACATAAAACAGGCGTACACACGACACTCAAGAACAACGACAGCTCCTAGACTGAGACGAAAAGTAATCACACACAGGATGCACAGCGAGACATGTGGGATGCACATACCAGAGAGCCTTGTCCCCCGCCGGAGATTTTTAGATGGAGCCATGACCGGAGTACAAGATGCTTTCCCCCTCTGCCTCTTGTATTTACGTGTGTCTCGATTTATACCTGTGTAACCATGGAATTTGAATAAGTGGATTGGTAGAAAAGAAGAAGATCAAAAGATAATAGGAGAAACTAAAGGAGTCTGGAACAAATAGTAGATATAAATCATACGAAACCAACATCTGAAAATGCGGGTAACCAGGCTGATGGGAGGGCTGCTGTCTTTGCAACACGACACAGATATAAAGCTTGGCGGGGCGGGTGAGGATAACGGAAGAGGGAAGATGGTGGGAAGAGAACTTGGAAGAAGTCTTGTAAGACTTGATACGGCACAGAGACGGATGAACATGTGGTCCGGTGATCGACCCAGCCGAGATTCCCGAGCACACAGATTTTGGGAGAGAGAAAAGCTGGTCGAGCATGGCGACAGACTGTCGATCAGGGGGACAGCCGAACCAGAAAAATGAAGATGGAGTTAAACTTAAGGTGAGGCAATGTATTTGTTTGTCTGGAGCAAAAATACGTGAAAACAGCGGACCAGAAAACTGTCGATCCTGCTATGCAAACAGCATGATATAAAATGACAAAAACGAACACCAGACAAAGTACGTTGCTGAAGAAGAGAAAACGTGAAGAACATGAAGAGAACAATACCCGAAAGACACAGATCCTCCCATGCCTACACCTCCCGACAAGGAGATTCGGAGCAAACACACAAGACACATGAAAGGCACAGTAAAGAAAACACAAAGGGCCTTTCCCAGCTTTAATAAACTAAAGAGGAAGTTGCAAGTTACAAAAAGAGACAGAAACATGATTCTGAAGATGAAAACTAGTAGAAGAAGAAAACACAAGGGGAAAAACGAATGAACGCCGCCTGAAGATGGATGAATGGTTCCCTGGGTTCCCTGATTTCTATTGAACGCTGGCCGTTATAAACACCGGTGTGTGATATGGGGGTTCGAAGTAAGAACATGAGGCGATTGAAAAAAAGACGCAAAAGACAAAATAGAATGCAAAGATAAACCGAGCGGTTCCGACGGTCCGTGGGGAATGAACATGGGGATGAGGGATTAAAACGAGGGTTTGGATGCAAATAGTGGATGATGCAGATGAACATATGAATGGTAACAGAAAAAAAAACAGGAAAAAAAAACGTCGTAAAGTTCGTTAATAGTCGGTAGTGCGGGCTCGTGGCCGTAGCTTATACCGGCCAGGCCGGAGCTGCAAAGGACGGCGCAGTGACTGGTCTTGCTCCTACCAGGGACCGACACGGACAGGCGAGCCAAAGGTGCCGTTCATCAGCTGGTTGCGGATGGAGTTGGGGTCGTTGCTGGTGTTGGCACCGCCGTTGCCGCCGCTCGCACCCATCCAGCCAACATGCTGAGACAGTGCGCTCATAGCAGCCTCGAGACGGCCACCCGACTGCTGGTTGTGCTTGGACAGGACCTGGTCCCAGTGCTCCGACAGCAGCAGCGAGGTGAAGCCGCCGCCGCCACGCTTGGACGCCTCCTGAATGACCACAGCCCAGGCTCGGGCAATCTCGTCGTAGGCGCCCTCCTTGTGCTGGCGATATGTCGGGCTATCCCAGTCGGGCAGCTGGTGGATAATCTTGGTAGTGCCGTCCAAGAACTCGAGGGATGCCGAGGCCTGAGACTCAACAGGCGGCAGGAACTGGCGGGTGTATTCGGATATGGCTTCGACGAGGGCGATGAGCGGCTGCTTAACCCGGTAGTAGTTATAGTCGGCGCTGGAGTGGCCGTACGGCATGGCGGTCCGCAGACGGTCCTGGTATTCCCCAAGCAGTCGTAAGGTCGATGCGGGCGTGGGCCGCGGTGCATTGTCGGCAACCTGCTGGGAGATATCGGGGTGGTGGTCGCAGATGGTCTGGAGGATGGTGCGGAGCTGTGTGGCGTCGAGGGCCTCGAGCAGGCGAGGCAGCGGCAGTGGCCGGCCGGTCATTTCGGCGGCACGGGCTTTCTTGACGGGGCGGGAGAGCTGGCGGTTGGAGATGGCGGGCGAGCTCATCGGCGAAAGAGACATCTCATCGCCTTCGTCGTCGGCTTTCCGTTTCTTGGAGGCGGCCATGTTTGGGAAGGGAGACACTGGATGGTTAGCAACGTGCTCATGCCCAAGTCTCGACGAGGAACGAGAAGCTAGAGCAGACGTACTTGACCGGGAAGGGGACTGTCTTGGAGACTCGTGCTGATGGGGGAAGAGTGGCGGTTGTGTTGGCAGCAAGACGTTCATCTTCTCGAGAGAGGAAAAGGAAACAATCGTATTGCAATCGAGGGCCGGCGAAAAATGCACGCGGCGAAGGACGGCGAATCGAAGTAGATAATGCCGCCCTTATTCTTCGGTTTCCGGATTGGCAGAAGCAAATGCAGATGTCGTCGATGAAGAGACTGGGGATCGTTTGCATCAGACAAAGATGCCGGTCGAGGCAGGCGATGGCTTGTCGTCGGTAGAGATGATGGGATTCGGAGAGCCGATGGCCCGGGATCGTCGCCGCTGGATGCGTGAATATGGCGATGATGCAGGTCGATGGCGACGATTGAAAACGACGACAATGGAAGGTGTGAAGATGAGAGAGGAAGAGAGAGGACGTGGATGTGGAAGAGGAGAAAGGAGGAAAAGATAGGGCCGGTGTGAAGTCTGTGCTAGCAAAATAAAGGAAGAGACAAAAGTCGAAAGTGGAAGCGAGGGAGAAAGGGAAAAGAGGAGACGAAAATTACTGACTGAAAAAAGAGGAGGAAAGAGGCGAGTCGGCCGCTTGGGCCAGCCTGGGTTGGGCAGGAGCCAGGCGAGCCAGGGAATTACTCCGTAGAGGGAGGAATTTATTGTGAGTTGTGTGGTGGGTGGGTGGGTTCTTTCCTATTTCCTACTGGGGTGTGAGGGATTGGGGGGCACGGGACGAGGATAGCGTCTCATAGGAGGCAGCCGTGGAAGGTTACTGGCTGCAGTTCAGGCCTAGCCTAGCTAGCGGTCGCTGGGCAGCTGGCACTACTAGTACTGAGGAGAGCACAGTTACAGCCGCCAGCCATGTGCGTGGCCCATATTGATGTGGGGCTGCCCCCGAAGTTACAGGGCATCACTTACTGGATTAGTGACATTGGCGGACGGGACTCGCCCAACCTTATCGCTCAGCGCACGTCCAGCGAGCCTCTGGCGGACGAACCGTCTCCACAGCGAACGACTAGCCCAGAATATAGTGAGCACGAGCTAAAATGACGGTGTTTTAACGAGACAGTCAGGCAGAAAAATCGAGTTTCAACTTTCACGACATCCAGCAAGCACAACTTGTGAATATAGATTTAAAAATAAATATACACATTCTCAACTGCCTCCTCGCTTGTCTGCCGTACAACTCACAGCGCTTCTTACATACGGTGAACCATTTTTCGAGACGCCGGAGGAGACACCGCCGTCCGTCACCTGCAGCCGGCAAATCAAACAGGGCCGTCCCAGAGCTGGTCAAGGGCCGGCCAAGGGCACCCCGGTAAGACAAGATACAACAACACACGGCCTGGTCAATGTGCTTGCTTTTTTATCGTGTGTGCTTGGCCGTCGTGCATATCCCCCGACTCCCAGCTCGGCCAGGATTAGCTCGTCCAAAGTGGTGTGTGGATGGCCGCCAACGAGGTGTCTCAGGGGGCCCAGTTGAGCCTTTGCAGTTGGGTGTGCCGAGATAGGAGAGGCGGTCAAAACGGAGTCAAAGAGAGAAGGCGCAACCCGTCGTGGGCGTCAACGCAGAGTGACGAAAAAAGAAATACGGACAAACACCACCGAAAGTGCACACTTTAGCAGGAAAGCGCATTCGGTGGATATGCTCACAACGGCGGTAGCTCTTTCTCTGGCATTTACTCATCCCCTCCCTGAAAGAACCGTTGAAACAGAACCAACAGAAAACTGTTGACAGTTGGTTTAGTTGGCAACAGTAAACTAATGACGGATCGTCTGTCTGCGTGATACATGTCGACAAAGAAACAGCCATGGCGGTAAACGCCACACTACTGTCAATATTGCCCGAAACGACCCCCAATCACTCCTTCGCTCTCTTACCTCTCACTCTTCCTCTCTCTTTGTACTTGAATCCAGACAATCACAGAGAAGGAAGGCAGGCGTTATAAAGTGGGTCGAACGTCCGCTATTGCCTTCGCTGGGGTCCCGCATGGCAGGAGCGAGGGAGCAAACTCGCAGATAAGAGCTCGGGGCACGTGAAGAGGCAATACAGGAACGCACTCGGATAAAGAAGGAGCGATCGATATACAAACTGCCATAACGTATCCGTAGACCAGGAAACATGAATGAAATCAAAATGGAATAAAAAATGTCGTCAAACAATTTAGCGACACTTTGCTATCCTCAACCAGCTTACGTCGTATTACAACGCCCATTCTGGGGACCTGTCAACCGTCCAGCACTAACAGTAGCTTATCGTTATCGCCCCACCGATAATTTTTTCGATAAGAAAAAAAGTCAAAGACGAAAAAAAGGGTGGAGTTACACAACGGCAGAATTTCGACTCTCTTTTCTCGATCTCGTCCCGAGTGCGCTCCTCCTACAATCACTAACGAGAAACCGCTTCACTTCCCACACACACAATGGCGACCGATATCGAGACAAAGGCAGCGGCCGCTGCCCCGACTGAAGTCCCTTCCTCCCCAGCCTCGCCGTCCTCGTCTTCGTCCCCCCAGAAGAAGCGGAAAGCCGCCAACGACGACGTCCCCGAGATCGAGGTCGACCTTACCCTTCCCGAGCCCCCCTCGAAGCGTGCGAAGCGTGCTCTCAAGAAGGGCAAGGTCCTGCCGGCCAAGCCTAAATCCGACGACGAAGACGAAGACGACCTGATTCCGGCCAAGGGCGGCAAGAAAGGCGACAAGGACGACAACAAAAAGGCTGAGCGCTCTCAGTTTGGCATCTGGATCGGCAACCTGGCATTCACCGTCACCCGCCCACAGCTGTTCCGCTGGTTCATCGACAGCTCCGGCGGCGCCATTGCTGAGACCGACATTACACGTGTGAACCTGCCCCTGGGCAAGCGGCCCGCTCACCAGCAACGCCCCCACAACGTCAGCGCCGATACCGACGGCAAGCTCCCGCCGCCCAACAAGGGCTTTGCCTATGTTGATTTCCTGACATACGAGGCGCAGGTGGCCGCCACGGCTCTGTCTGAAACGGAGCTAGAGGGCCGCCGCGTGCTGATCAAGGACAGCAAGTCGTATGAGGGCCGGCCGGCCAAGGAGCGCGAAGGCGCTGCGGCCGCCATTGGTGCTGGTGCGGCTGCTGCTTCTGCTGGCGACGGCAATAACGGCAAGAACGGCAACGACGGCTCGTCTTCCGCCACTCCGGCTGAGGGCATGACCAGCACCAAGATATTTGTCGGCAACCTGGGCTTCGATACCACCGAGGAGGACCTGCGCCGTCACTTTACGCCCTGCGGCCAGGTCGCCTGGGTGAAGGTCGCCACTTTCCCCGACAACACCGAAAAGTGCCGTGGCTACGGTTGGGTCCAGTTTGGCGGCAAGACCGATGATGGTCAGAACATTACACCCGAGGCGGCGTCCAAGTCGGCAGCTGCGGCTGTCCAGGGCTTTGTCAAAATTACCGAGACAATCGACACCGAAGAGGACTTTGTTGCTGAGGCGGCTGCGGCTGCAGGAGATGATGAGGACGCCGAGGAGACCAAGGCGCCGGCGACGACAACGGCGACGACGACGGCAACACGCACAAAACAGCGCAAGTGGTGGGTCAACCAGCTCAAGGGCCGTCCGCTCAAGATCCAGTTTGCCGAGGACGACGCTATGCGCTACAAGAAGCGCTTCAAGAAGGGTCCCCGTGGCGGCGACGGCGAGGGTGGCAACAACAACCGCGAGCCAAGAGAGAGACGGCCCCGTCCCGACAACAACAAGAAGGACTACAAGAGGGACCACAAGAACCAGGACGCCAGCGTTGCCTACCGGACAGGTGCCATCACGGCATCCACGGGTAAGAAGACGATGCTGGAGTAAACCACTCGTGTTTCTGTTGCTTGCTGTTGACGTCCCTTTTCCCGTGTATCTCGTTTTAATTTTTTTATTTGTTGGCATTTATGGTTTCCTACGCATGTTCGGCTAGAGCGTTTTTTATTCTTTACTACTTTACACATGTAACATTTATTTACCGGCGTTTCCGGTGTGTTCATCCAACTCTCGCCAAGTCAATCACTGCTGAGGGGCATGTGGTTTGTATGATAATTGACTTTTATTGGTCAGTGTACCACAATCAAATCCAACGTCAACACGAGAAGTTGAGTGCAATAAGATCAAGAACTAAAATCACGTTGTTTCAATCTGAGTTAAACTAAAAAGCAAAAAGCACAAAACTAGGAAAACAAATTCGAAAAGAAAAAAACAGAATACACGAAGACGGAATGTCGTGTGACATGAAGGTCAGCCCCGACCAGGGCTCCGGCAACGATCCGACACTCCCGAAAAAAGCAACAAAAAGAGACGGAAGCAGAGCCTTGATTAAGAGAATAAAGCATAAACATAAACACCAATCGATAACAGAGACAGAGAGGTAAAAGTGAACACCAATAAAACCATCGCAAATCAAAGACAGCAAAACAAATAAACATGTGCATGTCGTGCACGACATTGTCGGATCCGTAGATATTCATCCCTCATCTCATCAAAGAGATTTTCCTGAAAATTCATAGATGCCACGCAATCTACTTGCGGGTCTCATCAACAACCGACTCCTCATCAGAGGCATCGAGAATGTCGTACTCCTCGTCGGTCAGGAAACCGTCGTCCGAGGTCGAGTTCTCGACAGCCCAGCCCTCCTCGTCGTCAAAGTCAAAGTCATCAGCCTCCTCGTCGACGACAGCGGTGGTCTCCTCAGTGGCAACGTCGTGGACGCTGGCAACGGGTGACTCCGTCTCGAGCTTGGGGAAGATCATCTGGCTGTCGGTGGTCGAGGTCTCCGACTTCTCCTCGGCCTTCTCCTCGGCCTTCTCCTCGACAGCCTTCTCGGCGACGGGCTTCTCCTCGCTGGCCTTGACCTCAGCGGGAACGGCCTTGGCCGACTCAACCTCCTCCTTGGGGCGGACATTGATGTCGCACCACAGGCGGTCACCGAACTTGATGCCACCCTTAGTGGTCAGGCGCCAGTACGAGATGATCTTGCCGAGGCGCGAGGGAGCGCGCAGCAGGATCGTGAAGGGAGCCTCCTCGCCGGGGGCCAGGGCCTTGTAGCAGATGGTCGACTCCGAGGCCGAGACAAGCTCCTGGATGCCGGCCGGGTTGTTGGGGTCGACGTGGCCCATGTAGTCACCGCCCACGAAACGGACGCAGCAGCCAGCGGGCCAGGCGACGGAACCAGTGTTGCGCAGGACCCAGGTCTGCTCAAAGGTCTGGGTCGGGGCAAACGAGGTGCCGTCAAGAACAGTCTCGCTCTTGAACATGGCGCCGAGCAGCTTGGCGCTGGGCTCAGCATCAGCGGCGGCCTCCTGCTTCTTGACCTCCGGCTGCTTCACCTCCACCTTGACGGCAGGGGGAGGAGCAGCAGTCGGCTTGATGTCAAGGACTGTGCGCACTCTGTCGGCGACGAGCTTGGACGCCTCCTGAATAGGAGAGCGAGCAGGCTCACCCGAGGGGAACATCCGGGGGCGACGGTCACCCATGGTCGGCATGCGGCGGCCACCGTCGTGCTCGCCGGTCGTCGTGACCGAAACGTGGCGGACAGGCGTCCGGAACTTGATCAGAGGGTGGGTCTTGTTGTGACCGTTGCTCGGGCTGGCCTCGCAGGTGGCGCAGAAGTCCTTGTTGTTGCAGACGGCGCACTTGTAGCGGTTGCCGCGGATGGGCGAGTGGCTCAAGCCGTTAGCAGAGCAGTGGGGTCCATCGCAGTAGATGCCGTTGTGAATGACCTGCTCCTCGCCTGACTTGGCCATCAGAGACTCAGACAGAGGCTCGTAGATGGGGATGAAGCGGTGGTCGGGGTGAATGAATGCGGCGTTCAGGACGCAGTTAGAGCAGTAGTCCCAGTCAGGGCAGTCGCTGCACTTGTGGCGGACACCAATGATGTACGCCTCGCAGCCGTCGCACACGGCGTTGTGGCGATAGCCACGGCCGGCAGACAGACGGCGGGTGACGTTCCAGCCAAACTCGGTGCCCTTGACGCAGGGCTGGAAAGCATGCTTGGGATGGTGGCCGTGGTCGTTCTTGACGAAGCATGCCTTGCACAGGTCAAAGTCGTAGCACTCGGCACAGTGCAGGAACTCGTACTCGGGGAGCTCGCGGATGCAGTTGTTGCAAGTGCGGATCGTGTACTTGCGGAACGTCTGGCGGGTGGAGTCGTCGACATACTTGAACGGCGGCTCGGCGAGCTTCTCAGCTGGGGCCACAACGGGCTTCTCCGCAGACTTCTCCACAGGCTTCTCCACTGGCTTCTCTGCAGGCTTGGCAGGGGCCTTGCCGGCCGCCTTCTCCGACATAGTGTTCGAAGCAGGAGCCTTGGGCTTGGGCTTGACCTTCTCGGTGGTGCTGTTGACAATCAGGCCGTTCTGGATGTAGCGGCGGATCATCCAGTGCTCCGGGTTGTAGCAAGTGATACCAAGCTCAATGCAGGTCTCGCACAGGTCGAAGTCACCAGCCTCGCAGGTTGAGCAGTGGTAGTGAGCATCCGGGATCTTGCGTTCGCACGAGTTGCAGCACACCGTGAAGGCAGGCATACGCGGGGGTGGAGGCACTGCCGACGAAAGTTGGAGAGGAATGGACGACGCCTGTGCAGTGGCGGTCTGGTTGAAAGCACCGTTCAGGTAGCTGTCGGTCCAGGTCTGCGAGAAGCCACAGAAGGGTGCCTGGTTCCCGACCGGGGTAGCCAGGTTGGGCAGGGCAACACCGGCCGAGCCCAGAGGCGAGAACTTGCGCTCGAATTGGTAGGGCTGCGGCTGCACCGGTGCCTTGGAGGCCTCGCTGATGCTGAGCCCGGCAATGGCCTCTTCGAGGCGCTTGTTCTGCTCCTTCTCGTACTCGCTCTCCGTCTGGCCCTGGGGAAAGTGGCCAGGGATTTCGGGGTACGCATCAATGCAACGCTGAACCGCCTCGGGGGTCAGGTCATGGGGCCGGTCCTGGAACTCGGCAAGTGCTGCAAAAGCACTCTTGATAGAGTTCTTCGACGAACTGGCAGTCGGGGTAGCAGCCGCCCCGGCCGGAGTCGGGGCCGGAGCGGTAATGGAACCCGCAGGAGTAGAGGCCGAGCGTGATGTGTTGGCAGAGGCAGAGGCTGCAGCTCCTTCAGGGACCTCTTCCATAGTGACGGGGCGAGGGCCAGTGCACGTGGTCGAGCTGGCGACGTCGCTCTGCTCGGCAGTCAGGCGGGCACGCAGCTTGAGCTTCTGCTTCGCCTTGGCGGCGCGGAGCAGCTGGCGGTACGAGGCCGGGTTGTCGTGTGAAATAGGGATGTTCTTGCCGGCCGAATCGGAGAATCGTTCGTAGCGGTATGGGGTGCTATCTTCGGAAGTGACAAGGAATTCGGACAGCTAGAGATGAAGCAAAAAGAGTTAGCAGTCAGAAAGAAGTCATTGAAAGCTGAGTGCGTCCCGAGTCTTACCTTTTTCTCAAAAGCGTGCAGACCGTCAGTCAGGACGCCGTAGGGGACCTTGAACTTCTTGCATCCCTTGGCTTCGTCGTCGAATGTGATCTTCACCGTGATAGGGGTGTCCGGCTGGACCGGTGATACTGGCGCCATGATGAAATGTTTCGTATGCTGTGCCGAGGTGATGTAGAGGGCAAATTCAGATGGTAATGGTAATGCCTAGGGCACAAAGCCTTTATCTATTGTCGTTAGTACATTTGTCACCCACGATAGCAAGTACCAAACAAGTGTACAAGGGCCTTGTATGTGCCACGGGACAGAAAGGTCTGGAAGTCTCCTGTTGGAGCCATAATTGAAGGCAAAGGGTGACGCGTGGCAGCTTAAAAGGGGGAAGATGCGAGGATGAAGTAATAGTGCTGGTATGATAGGAGTCGTCTACTTACATGTGCAAGTGTAAAGTACCTCGTAGTCTTACACTGACAGTTGGGTGCTGATGCAAGAGCTTCGTTGTCTATGCAAGGAAGATGAGCGCGCGATAGAATACAGATGCAAAAAGGTCAAAACAATGAAGACCCGTGATGAGCAGAGATGATGGATCCGTCCAGGAAGATGGGGATCCTGTTTAGATATTAAAGAGGGGAAAGAAGGAAAGAAAGAAAGGGAAGGAGGAGTGAATGGAGGGAAGGTGCGACCGCCCTGGTTTTGTCGGTGAAGATAGGGCGGTGGCCTGGCCTGAATTAGCAGGAGTCCAGTGCACCATGCGCCAAAAGGGAAGGGGCGGCGGACGCGAGGGCAGTGAGGGAAAGAGGCAAAGAAAGGGAAAGGGCGGGCTCGTCCCCCCAGTATGGGCCGTTTTATTTAGACAAGAGACAGGAAGCCATGACGACTATTGGTCAGCGGAGGGGCGGAAAGTGGGGCTAGACGAGGAGTCCTCAAAAGCCGCCCCCCCAGGCAGTCAGATAATACGAATCGGGTGTGGTAGTGTCTACGCAATAAGCGGGCAGGCTTGCAAAAGACGGGCCCCAGAAAGACAAACAGTGCATGATAGTGACGAGCCAGGATTTGAGGCGAGCGAAGAGAGGGCCAGAACAGAGCCTTGAAGCTGTGAACAAGGCGAGAGTGTATGCGTGAGTGAGGATGTGCCCCACTTGCCCAGTCTGTCAAACCAGACACTGGGAGACTGGGAGAGAGACTCAGAGACTCGCTCACTCGCTACACTCGCTTGGTCGCTCCTGCTCACTGGAGACTGGGACTGGATGAGAGGGAATGGCGGTGGGCGGGGGATTGACGCCGCCCAATTAATACAGCTGAAAGGGAAGGGAAAGAGGCAGGAGCAGGGTCAACAGGGTGGTCACAGGGTGCAAGAAGAGGTGCAAAGGGAAGGAGCCTCGGGAGCGAATGAGCGAAACACGCCGCTGGTGCCACTTTCCCATGTATTCTCTCGCTCTTGTGTGCATCAATGTGCGAGTATTGGTTGCGTTACCGAAGGTCCTTTCGTACCTTCCATATTCTCTCACGGCTAGGCTTGGTCCTGCCATAGTCAATACCAGTCAGCCAGCCAGTTTCTCCAGTCGCTCTTTCTCTTTCATTCTCTTGCCGTAGCGAGGCCCGAAGGCTATCATTCATTGCACAACCTCACAATTTACAAACACATGCGGGTCCGACGACCGCGATAAGAATGGGGATCTGCACGCAGATGCACAGTGGATCCAGCATGGTCGGAGAGTCAGATGCACGCCGTGGAAGCCTCACAGTGGTGCTCGGCGGCGACAGAAGGCTCTGGAGCGATAGAGCGATAGCATTCAATTCAGGCAGGCGATGGCGTAAATAGTATTTAGTGGGTTAGGAAAGTGGGAACAAAAAGGCAGGAGCGCTTGTTCAGAAGGGAAGTGGGGCGGTATGCGGGGCCCATCAAGCCTGAAGCGTCACAGACAGTGATAGAGGCGAGAAGGCTCGTGCTCATGTGCCGTATTTACGCTGTATCTCACGGGCTCACTCACTAATCTGTTGCAAGTCTTTTGAGTAAATCTATCGGATTGAACAAAGTAGCACCCAGGTTCTCAATGCCGCGCCAAAAGACGACGCATTATGTACCGAGCTCTTGGAGAATAGTAAGATGATGCTCATAACACGTAGCTTAGCATTAATACTCTCTTGACCATACCAGAAGCTCATCTCGTAGGACTCATCAACGTAACATACTTACAATACCGACGTCGACCGCTAAGAAATAACCGACAATGGCCGCGAGGCCTGTCGAGATGTTGCGTAATATCTGCAGAGACAGATATGCTGTACCACACGAGTGAAAACAGGGAAAGCGCGGCCGGGCAAACGTCGACACGGGATTTACAAAGTCGCGGAAAGCGCGATGGGGGGGCTCGAGGGGTCAAGTGAAGGAAAGAGCATGGGCTGCTTCAGCGAGCCTCCTATTTTCTATTTTGCTATCTCTTTCTCTCTCATACAACATCACAAAACACACAAGCACCCATGCGGTTATGGCGTCAATGTCGGACACTGCTCGAGTAAGACCGCCCACGCGATACTTTCGCGCCCACCTGCTAGGAGCTTTTAGGGCCGTCTAGTCACTTGTTGCCTTTATGGCCTTCATGCCAATCCCACACTATTGCCATGCTTTGTTCTCCCTTGGCTGCATTCCAACTTCGTCAATCCGGCTGGAGCTGACAGAGCCCCGACAACTTTAGGGCCCTAACGGGTGAGCTTCCTCGTTTAGCTGGGCCAAAAGACCGAAAAGGCAATCTTTCAGGCAAGAGAAGTCATCGAGAGGGGTCATCAGCTCGAAGCTTCCCCGAGAGCTCCGTCAGCTTTTCTGTTACAGTCCCCTCCAGGCACCGAAAGGAACGGCGTCACTCGTGGCAAATATATGTTGTGGCAGGCCCCGTCATCGCAAACGGCTGGCCTCTAGGGGAGGCATGCCCCGTCTCTCACTCAAGACAACTATGGCCGACGACATCGAAACGACGAGGCTGCTGCAAGTTGACGACGTCACATATCGAAATTGTGAGAAGGGCCCCTGTGTAACACCACAGGTCGGTCAGTCGGTACGGTATTTATCCCTTGCTCCGTTGATTCTGACGAGATGCAGAGATGCATTACATAGAGCGCCCTGTGCCACTGTGCCACTTTGTCAATATGACAGGACTCGAGACCGGCGAAAGATGGCGGGTGGCGGTGGCCACAAGATATGCATCATTTGCAGCACATTGATGAGAAAGGTGAAGAGCTCTAGATGCAGGACAAATGCGAACAGCAGCGTCAGCATCTGGACGTCGTAAGATGCGAAGTATTACGACATCTCTAATAGAATCTATCCTACGGGCAACAATACTGAGTATGTGAATGCGGGGAACCGTCGAGTCATTGCAACCAACAGGGCCAACCAGAAACCGAACCATCGAGAGCCACAAACAACGGCTTCGACCATCTTACCAAGCTCAAGCTTACGGAGAGCACTACTTACAATGGCCACAGCTTTCTTCTGATTCATCGAATACCAATCGATACACTTTTGGTCAAGATTCGAGCTTGATACAAGCTCGATGCTAGCAGCTCCCTCTGTTTTGTCGACCCCTGTCTTCTCTGCTCTGATGCAGCACTAGCGTAGGCAAACAACATCGAGTCTTGTGAGCTGTTGAAGCTGCAGGTCTTTTGTCTCTTATTTTTATTATGTGGTTGTGCTTATTTGCCCATATATTTAGTTTGCACTTATCTATGCCCCAACAAGATGCTGTGCGGCGTGGGAGAAGCTGACGAGCATTTGAGCGACCGAAACGCATGACACGGAGCGCTGAGCCTCAGCGAGTGGTTCGAGCTGGAGCTTCCTTCATGCAGTTTTAAGAGTCGGCCGTTGGGTAAAGGAACGTACCAAAGAGGACGTCGGCGTAAGAGAGGGCGATAATACCGGTCGTCATTTTTCTGCTATTAATTTGCTTGGCCATTTTATATTAGCCTACTCCGTACGCAGATCTCACAAACTCGAGGGCTGCTTTGTCTTGGCCGGCTGGGTCTGGATCCTTCTGTTCGTTTCCGGTGGCCAGGAAAGTGGCAGGGCGGAAGACAAATCAACTCGGTGGTAAACAAGGCATACTGCAGAAATAAATATAAATAAAATGCATAAATCTAGATGCGGTGGCTGGACAAAAAGGCTGCCACTGGCCGCGAGGTCAACTTGTCGAGTCCTTGACCTAAAGGATCACAGCAAAACAAAGAGAGAGGCTTTGGATTGGACAGTCGAGAACAGCCTCAAAGAAAACAAAGAGCGTGGACGCCACCCGTGTGTACGGAGCACTCAGTATTCAGTTCTCAGTATTAGGATGTGGCCCCTGCATGTCTCAACATGTCTTAATCCTCTTAGGAAAGCAGGGCAGCTGGACAAAGACAGAACAAAAAGGGGAACAAAAAAAAAAGGCCAAGGGTATGGCTCCGTTTCTTGCGTACGGTCGGCAAAGAATCATAAATATACATAGAGGCTGCAACTATGCCGCAGAGACAAAACAGCCTTTTCTTCTGCTCACCTCGCGTCACCTTGCCGAAACTTTGAGCCTCCTTTTTTTTGCCCTTTTCAGCAAACGCTTCTTTCGACTATCATACCACCTACTTACAGGCCGAACATTCGGGGCCGAGTTTTCATAGCCAGACGGGTGCATTTCTTTTTGGTGTCTTTCCAATAACAGAGTTTTGGTCTCTTGAAACGAGAAATGCTCCGAGGACCACGTAAACACCAATGGATGGCTGTAGGACAAGACAATGCTCTCCGTGACCAGATGCAATTTAATCAAAGCGAAACTGTCGTACTCTAGAAGCGTGGAAGCACAAAAACATCTCCCGATAAAATACGGGCAGCTGCGTAGGACTACATTTGCTCGTAAGTTTGTCCGCGTGCCCACCACAGAAGGGATCTAGAGGAAAAGAGAAAAGGGGGCCATGCCTAGCCAGTAGTGAAATAAAGTCTAAAGCTAGAAAGAAACAAATGGCTTGGTAAAGAAAAGAGAAACAGCATCGGTCCCGCCCAAGATATAAACACGCATAGATTACGCACGCCGATCGATGCCTTGTACATCGTCCGCTTTCAGCTTTTAGACTTTCAGCTTACTCTCCCAAGACCCATCTAGAAGCTGCTTGAGAGCTTGCGTCAAAGCCGCCTGGTCGTACCGCTCCATGGCCTTCTTGGACGCCACGACTGCACCCTCGCCAGCAGCATGCTTTTCTTGGCTTGCCTGTGTCGGGACGGCGAGGCACCGAATGCCGAGCTGGCCAAGAGCCTTTTCATCAACCTTGGGTACGGCGCTGCTGCTCAATTCACCCTCGTGCGGCGCCGTATCCAAGAAGATCAGGTGCGTCACATACTGACGACACTCGCTGTCTTGCACGGGACTGAAGTCTGACTGGCTCTGCTTGCAGGCTGCAACGATCGCCCGTACAAAGTCAACCGCCGACATTGCCTCATTGCTGGGGCCCGTCTCGCGGTCCAGCTTGCTGTTGAGGATCAGCACCTTCTTCCGCAGCGGATCTCTGCTGCTGTTGTCGCTGCTGTTGTTGTTGTTGCCAATGCACGAGATGGCTGTTCCGACGCCCCGAAGGACAAGACTCGGGACAATACTGGTGTAGAGACTGCCGATGCTGTAGATGATGGCCTCGGCCTTGCGCAGTGCCGCCAATGCCTTGGGGTTGGCTTGCGGCCGGATCTCGTGACCATAAGGGTTGATGTACCAGATGCGGGCAATGCGTGACGGCAGGTCTTCTTCGTCCTCCTTACTGAAAGCAATAGCAGGTTGTCGAAGTGCCGGCAGAGACCCCGGCAATGTTGCGTCCTCAAAGTCGACGGCCGTGCTGGCCCGTTTGCGAGCCTTAAGATCAGGACGGAACACAGGTCCAGAAGGAACGCTTGGGTCGGGGGCCACTTCCGCTTCGCCAGTGCCATCCGTCCCGCCGCCGCCTGTTGCTCCAACGGTGAGCGGCCCACCATCGGGCAGAGATGTTGGCAGGGATGGGTGGCTGATGTTGACCTGGCCGGCGATGGTCGTCCCGTCCACAAGGCCAGCTGAAATGTGGTGTGTAAAATTGGAGTTGATGGCTGGCAGCACAGTAACGTGGTCCGGGATGCCGCAGAGTAGAGACAGCAGGTAGATGCCCGCCTCGAACGAGCCTGAAAACAAACGGGCACCCGTCAGGAAGAGGTTGCCCACACTGGCGCCGGCAAAGTTGAAGACGGACGTCGATGGCCGTGCCCGCTTCACAATCTCCAAGTTGAGCGTGTTGAGCACAGCGCGGATCAGCTCACGTGTTGCACTGGGAACAAACGTCCAGAGCAAATGACGAGCCTCAACGAGGTCAAGCCACTCGCTGCGCGCCTGGTTGGGATCCGATGAGCAAAGACGGTGCTCAAAGAGGGCGCGAAGAGCGGCCCGCTCGTTTCCTTCATCATCGCTGCTGGGAATGAGACGGACAAGACGGCCTATACTGGTGTCAGTCTGCATTCAAGCGTACATTATGAAAATTTTCGCTCGAAAGGGTAGGGTGAATTTACTTCGCACGTCACCAACACCTATTTGTATGCACCTGTTAGCAGACCTTTATGGATGATCTGTGTGGGGGAAGATGTGGGTAAAGGGTAAAGGGTAAAGGGCTGCAGGAGAACGAACTCGGACCACCAAAGAAGCGAATCAGCTCGGACGAGCTGCCACCATTGTCGGAAATGGGAATAATGTATGTAAGTGCACATGGTGGCTTCTTTTGTTTTTGCTGTTGCTGTGTCTCCCCAGCCTCGGCCTCGTCGCTGTTTGTTGAGAGGTGCTTGGCGACAGCGTGGAAGGCATCCACGAGCGAGTTCGCCGCCGTGCCGCCAGAGAAGACGCAGACTCCGTTCCTTGCAGTATCAGCTGCTGCTGAAGTCTCTCCTGTCGACGAAAAGGCTGCAGCTGGTGCTGAGGTCTGCATGGGCGATGATGAGCCCGGGGATGCGGTCAGGCCGATCGATGTCGCAAGGACTGCAGCGGGCCGGAAGGGAGTACCTGTGCCGTCATCCATTGCTGTAGGGTGGGGGTGCAAAAGAAAGAAAGAAGAAGAAAATGAATGAGGGCCAAAGAGTGTGTAAAAATGTCATCGCCTCTCAACTGTCAAAATGATCAAAAAGGCAGGAACCACGGCCTCCCTTTATCGTTCCTTCTGTCAACGTCAGATGGGAAAGAACTCGATCCGGAAAGAGGTGAAAGGTGAAGGAGCACACGTTACCAGAAGGAGCTTACCTTCTTCAATGGGCGAGGCTCTGGTGTAAGATAGCGGGCTCTGGCGGGGCTCCTGCCAAAAGTTCCTCTCCCTTCTCTCCAACAAGACGAGCTACTATTAGTACGCCCGTATTACAGCTCAAAAGCAGCAGCGTACGATTGGCCTGGTCACATCTGCTTGGTTTCTTCCGTCTTACACGGGCCTTACCCAAGTTTCACTTCAATTCTGACAAACGAAGTCTGTGGTGGTCCTGAGATCTGTCAACAGCCTTGCACGGTGTAAGTCAAGAATAGTAAAAAAAATGGTCTAAAATGGTCTAAAATATGAGCAGCCGACCGCTCTAGGAAATTAAACAATTGGCTGCGCCTCGAAATCGTGGATTTTCAAATCATAAGAAAACAGCATAAAGTAATACGGATCCATGCCTTTGCTTGAGAAACGTCAAAATGAAACATCAAAATGACGACATCCGACGCCGAGGCTCTGCCGTGCATTCTGCCGTGGTTTTGAATTCGTGTCCAGATCTAAAAAAGTTTGGCGTGAATTGTCTCCAACGTTCCCTTTTTTGTTTTCTTTGGTTGTCGGTCGTGAGCTTCTAGAATGGAGACCATCGACACCAAGCCTTTTAGCGCCTGAGTCACGCGAGTCGTTGGAACACCTGTCAAGAACGACGTGGAGTAATGTTGTTATACCATATTATTTCAGGTCTTTGTTTTGTTTTGTGTGTGAAGGATGGTTATGGATTAGATTAGACTTGACTTTTGTCAAACATGTTCTTTTTTTCTCTCGAATTGTTTTGATTATCTTATTTGTGATTTTTTTCCTAGAAAGAAACAATAAAATAGAAACGAAAATAGAAGAAAGAACATGTTATCATTAGACAATGCACAGAGCATACGCTGTAGAACAGGGCATAAAGTTTGGCAGCAAAATCTTGATATAAATTGACACGCTACAGAATGAAAGATATCCAAAAAAAAAGCAGCGCAATGAAAACATCGAAATATGCATTATATGGTATGTTCTCAAGGACGTAGATTAGGATGTAGATGATTCGCTGTGTTGGGATCGTTATGGCGGAGGTGGTAGTAATAATGTTGATGATGGTGTTGAGGATGGTGTTTGTTGATACTGTAATGAGGCAGAACTCCGTACAAGAGAGTAAACGTAAAAAGATATGTTGAGAGTATGAAAGGAGAAAGAGGCAGAGGGAGAGAGGGGAATAGATAAGAGTTCATAGAAAATGCCAAGCAGTGACTCTACTGTGGGTAGTGTATCATACCGGGCTGTCCCCCATAATAGTATCCATCAACAGGAACCGGCGCCACCATACCACCCATACCGGACATGTACCCGCCTTGCTGTGCCGGTGCTTGGCCGTATCCCGGGTAGGTCGGCACAGAAGGCATCTGTGACGCGTCCACATAGTACACCATCCCGTTCGCCTCCTGTGCGACCATGTTGCGAGGGCCACTGCCCGCGGCACCGGATGTGTCAACCTGTCCTGGCTGACCGTAAGCGGACCCAGGGCCCTGCGGTGTGCCTCCAGGGATAAAAGCCGGCACGCCACCAGCGGAGACTATAGTTGACGGATAGCTAGGCGGCGTGGGATAGTAGTAACCTTGTTGAGGTGTAGGTTGTATCACGTAGCCACCGGGAGTGCCGCCATAGTACGCCTGGCCGCCAGATGTACCCATATTGTTGTGCTGGGGGTACGACATTTGTTGTTGTTGTTGGCCTGGCATATTGGGCTGGAAGGGAGCGGCATGAATGGCACGTTCGGGGATCTGTGATAGAGGTGTACCGGTGGTGTGGGATTGGTACGATGGGTGCCGCGAGTGCGATTCCGTGGGCGGGTACCCCGTTGCTCCCGATGCCACTGGAATGGGCATCTGCTGGTGGAAGGCCGTGGAGTACGGCTGCTGGAATTGAGGCTGCATGGCCCCGATGGCAGCCGGAGCCTCGATGTTCTCGACTGACACTGCCTTTTGCGGACGGGGTTGGTGCATAGGAAGGTTGTGGCTCGGCCGATTCTCCTGGAACATCGGCTTCTGAGGAAGAGGGTGATTTTGGGGAGGGGGAACGCTGCTAAGCGATGAGGTCTCCGAGGGTTGGTGAGATTGGGATGGCTGAGAAGGTTGTGATTGTTGCGATGCTTGAGAGGGTTGAGAAGATTGGGACGCTTGGGGAGGTTGAGAGGGCTGAGACTCCTGTGCTGGCTGTGCTTGTTGAGCCGGTTGAGATGCCTGGGATTGCTCAGGCCGAGGCTGCTGAGAGCTGGGCTGTGGAGGTGGAGGGCCTTGCGAGGGTTGCTGGTTCGGCTGTGGATTGGATGCCGGAGCAGCTGGCCCCGAGCCATATGGAGGTTGTTGTTGTGGGTAGGGCTGTAAAGGGATGGCGCTAGGTTGCATGGGAGGACCAGCCATGGGAACTGGCATACCCACAACGGGCATGCCCGGTACCATACCTGCTGGCTGGACAGGGGGACCGACGGAAGGCGGAAGGCGTACTACCGGTCGGGCTGCATTCTCCATCGCGATAGGCGGCCGCGAGATGACCGAGCCAGCTGGCGAGATAATAAAGTCCCTCCCGGCGTCTTGAGCAATGGACGAGCGACGACTCAGCGCGACACTCGGCGAGTACATGCTGCCATTGTAGTAGCTGCCACCAAAAACACTGGTACGGCGCGAGAAGCCTGAAACAGAGCCCATAGTAGACCTAGCACGGCCACCGCGGGTGCGTTGCTGGTTGGGACGTAGGGCGCGAGGAATGAAAATGAATGACCGGTCCACAGCTGGGAAGATCTGTTTCTTTGGGTGACCAGGCAAGTCAATGACAACGGCCTTGTCCCGACGCAGAGGGGGCCGATGGTCCGGAAGCTTCGTGTATTGCATGGCCTTGACCTTTTCGAAAAAAGCGGGCGCTTTCATCGGTGGGAAGAAAACACGGACTGTTACGGTGCCGAGCTGCTTTTCCACTGACATCGACCGGTTAATCGGAGTCGAGCTCGGAGGACACGTCGGGATGACAGCCACGGGTGGAGGAGCACGGCTTCCGCCAAACTGACTTCCGCCATATTGGCTTCCAGCATATTGACTCCCAGCATATTGACTCCCAGCATATTGACTCCCAGCGTATTGACTCCCCGCATACTGACTTGCGGCGTATTGGCTGGTGGCATGGCTGGCGGCGTACTGGTTGGCAGCGTTGTAGTTTTGGCGGCGTGGGATCGATAAACGGGATGCATTCGGTTGCGTGACAATTTCGTGCATGTCGTGGGCCCAAGGTTGGCTGGCAATGGGGTCCGCCTGGTTCTGGAATTGGTTACTGAGAGTGTTAGCTGCGAATTGAGGCTCTAGTGCGGACGATATTCAAAAGTAAACAAACTTACTGCATCGGTGAGAACGAGCCGCCAAACCCGCCACGTCCACGGCCGCCCCGACCAGGCCGGCCGAAGGGCCTGAAGCCATTGGCAGCAGGCCCGGCACCACGGTGATCGTGCATGAAAAAAGCTCCCCGGTTCGGCACGAATGACGGATCCTCGTCTCGCCGCTGTTTGTAGAGATCGTGCTCTCGACGTTGCCTGTCGTAGGCCGTCTCCCTTCGCGGCGGCTGGGCTGATGACGACGAGACGATGGCAGGCTGGGCCTGCTTGACAGGCGGTGCTGACGATTGTGGCTGACTTGCGGATGCGGATGCTGTGGATGGTTTTGCTGCTGCCGTTGCGTCCGAAGGGCCGTCCGCAGCAACAGCGGGTGTCCGAGGCGCGGAGCCACCGGCTGCTCCATTGCCACGGCCGTTTCCCTGCCCTCCGCCTGTCCGAGCAGTTGATCCTTTGCTGTGTACGGGAATCGTCGGTGATGCCTCGTCCACATTATTGCTGGTATCACTGTCGTTCACCGCGTCTCGCTCGTCGCTGGCAATGGATCCGTCCGTCAGCGAGTCGTCGTTATTCAGCTCCACTGCACTCTGAACACCATCTTCGCTGACGTCTTCCTCTCCTACATGCCGCCGGCGGCCGACGGCGCCTCCCCTTCTGCGACGAGGTACATTGCGTTTGTGAGTAGGGTTGGGAGAGGGCGTGGCGGTGACAGCAGCCATTCTGTGCCTCGAGAGGTCTGGAGTGTGTGTGGCGACAGTCGCGAGCTGTGTTTGTGGATGGTGCAGTGCTGGATGAGGGTATCGATGTTTACAAACGAGGTTCTGAAGACGCCACAGCAGTGATGAGGTATGGGGTGGTGTTGAGGGCGGACAGCAAGGAGCTGTGTTGTGGAAAGATCAGAGTTTGAGGGCGCGTGGTGAGCTCGAACTGCTTAGGAAGCAGCTGAGTGGAGAGGATGTCGAGAGAGAATGTGTGTATCGGCGGAAAAGGAACAAGTTATCGGGATTCGATGATGTTTCGTTCGGTAGGGAAGGAGCTGGTGTCGTTGAGAGCAGCTTGCGTGTTGAAAACGGAAGGTGAGAACGATGGGCGTTGTGATACGGGGAAAAGATCAGAGGGACGGCGGAGCGGAGTCCGGCTAGAGGGCGAAAGTGACGATGACGACAGACGACCGATCATACGGCAGGTGCGATGGACAAAGCAGTCAATGGCGTCGGGGAGTCGAGCTGCGATGGAAGACAGATCTCCGGAGTATCGGGGAGCAAGTAAGGGAGGAGCGTTCGGAAGGTAGCCAGCAAGGATGTCGTGGCTCGATTCTGTATCCTGTCTCGGCCAAAGCTGTTGTTTGATCTTTCCTGTCCTGAGATTCGGGGATGGGGTTGAGGCTAAAGCCGCCTGGCGGTACAAAACAACAACAAATATAGAGGAGAAACGGCACTAGAGGTGGCGAAAGCGAATTAAGCACATTTACAACGCTTGCTGTTGGGTCGAAAACAAGCTGGCTGTGGGAGCTAAGCAGTGCGGAGGAGGTTGAAGATGGCGATGGCGGTAAATTCGTGCAAGTCAAACAGAAAGCAAAACGTGCTGCAAAACGAGGGAAAGAAAATAACAATAATTGAGACCAAAAAACACGGACAAGGTTGCAGAGAGGCAAAGGAAGGAACGACTGGGAGAAGAAAGACGGGAGACAAACCGAGAATTGCATTGGGGAAAATTAGGGACAGAATGCGGTAGGGAAGGAGCTGGACCTGACCCATGCGCAGGCCTGTTCGGTCAGGGCCTGCTGGCAGGGGGTTGCTGAGGGGAGACGCAGCCAAATCGAGCCAAAGAAGCGAAAAGCCGCGAGATACCGGCAGCGCGGAGACGCATCTAGGCACCCATAGCATAACTTTACAGGGCTATGGGTTGCTCTTTCCCATTTCAAACCCTGACAACCTCAGCTTTCATCCACAGTGCAGGTGCAGTGAGGGCGTTTTGGTGCCTGCTGCTTCCCGAGACATCCATTTTCAACGGCGGAAGGAACAAGCCAATACGCCTGCGCGCAATGCAGTAATAGCTCCGAATTTCGGCAGCGGCGGTGCAGACAACAAACAACGGCAAGAGCAAAACAGCGCGCCGCGACGGCGAAACAGCATGCGCGAGACAAGGGCCAGAGACAGGGACGGCAGGAGCGATGAGGCTAACAAGGTAAGGACAATGGGTAGCTGCAGTTGTATGGCGGGCGCGACTTCTGTGGCAAGGCAGCAACATATGTTTACTCCCTCCTGTCTTGTGATTGGAATTGGAAACGATGCCATTGCAGACTGCGAACGACTGGTGCGGACGATTTGCCAAGAGAATAACAGAAAGGACCTGCTGGGGTGTTGAGTCGGTACTCTTTCTGTTCGTTCTCTCTTTCCACTTTTAAATGTTGCTTTCCTTCCTGCTGTGCTTGGTACGACCTAACGAACGTGGCCGGACCAGGAAAGCAGCAGACGCAGTAGAAAGAGAAAGAGCAAAGGAGACACGTCGTTTGCTCCTGCCGCTTCAGAGCTTGTTTGGGTTTATCACCAAGGCAAAGCAGGAACAACACCAGCCAACGAAACGTATCTTTGTGGGGCACTGGTGGTCGATCTGATGCAGCTTTCATCACCTCTTTGCGCTTGCACGGTTTGCTCCTTCCTCTCTATCCTCCTCCGCCCATCATGTTTTCTCCGTTTCATATCCCGCCACTTGCACTTTTGCGGCCTATTCTCCTCATCGTCACCGGCTGTCCAGTGCCCGCATGGGCGACCGACCGCAAATACACGAGTTATTTGTCAGGGCCCTTTCCCCTCTCACAATAGCCCAAGTGTGGTTACACCTAAATGCACCGATGGGTGCACCGGCACCGACATAATACTGGGATGCTGAACACAAGCCGCCTGCCATCACACGATCTCTCTAGCTGGCTGCAGCTTCCCTATGCAAATTGTATCTGGCCTGGGAGGAAGGAGCGAGCCTTCCTTTTGTGGCGAAACCGGGAATTTTGTATAAGAAGGCAGGTACGGCCCTGAAAGCCAGGGAAACCCGGTTGCATCGTATCATTCCGGCACGCGGTACTTGCAAAGACGGCGTGAGGCTTAAATCTTCCAAAAATAAAACAAGATCTAAGATATGCATGCGATAACAGGGCACCGGAGAGCAAGGGGGGGAGGGAGGATATGCGCGTTGCGATACAACTGCGGATAAAAAGACCATGATCGCCGCTGCTACGGACAGGGGACGAACCAATAACAGAAACATCTGCTACTGATATGCGCAGGGAAGGCGCGAAGGTGTAGCGTGACGACCCATGACGACACCACCTTCCACAAGAGAGAAACTGTCTCTCGGTAGGGGAAGGAACAAGTTTCTCATCGTCTCGTGAACTACGTGGCAGTGTGTGTTTTGTTTTGAAATGGCGGTGGATGCCTTGCGCACCTTCCTGATATGATACTGTCCCCCTCTGATGTCATAAAAGAAGGCAAGGCGACAGTGAAATGCCCATCTCAATCTTTTCTACACACTCTCAATGCTCTACAAAAGCCCCTCGAGTCCCCCTCTCTGTTATTCTTTAACCTATTCTCAGATCTCTCTATTTCTGCTTCACTCTTCATCCTGACCTTTCGACAACCCTACAAGCCTTGAACACTTGCTCAATACTTTCGCTCTTTGCCCACAATTCCTTTATCTCTTCCCATTCTCGCATTCTCTCATTCCAAGCCCATACAACAAATCAACACTGCCCATCATGCAGGCTGCTTTCAAGGTCCAGCAGGAGCTGAAGGCCAGCCGTGGTCTTGAGCGTGTCGTGGCCACGGTCAACAAGAACCACCCGCACAATGGCCTTAAGTCCTACATTGCAGCCATGAGAAAGTTTGGCTTCAAGCCCACCATGCCTGGTCCGTTCCAGATGGGTCTTCAGGAGTACAAGCGTCAGCATGCGGCTACTTCCGCTGCCAAGGCCGGACCTGGCCAAGACTCCATCGGAAAGTTGCCTGCCCTTAACGAGGCTCTCAAGAAGACGGATGCGGGCGGTTCTGGTGCTGGTGACCAGGCCGGCAATGTCGTTGCTGATGATCAAGACAATGACTCGGAGTACCTTTGCGAGGTCAGCATCGGCACACCGGCCCAGAAGCTGCAGCTCGATTTCGACACGGGCTCGGCTGATCTCTGGGTCATCTCGACGGAGCTCCCGGCCAACGCCCAAAAGAACCACACGGCGTTCAATCCGAAAAAGTCGACGACCTTCTCTCAGTTGGAGGGGTACTCGTGGAAGATCTCGTACGGTGATGGAAGCTCTGCTTCTGGTGATGTCGGAACTGACGACGTCAACCTTGGTGGGCTGGATATTCCCAAGCAGTCGGTTGAGCTGGCCAAGACGGTTTCCTCTGAATTTGCCCAAAGCACGGGCGACGGACTTCTTGGCCTTGCTTTCTCCAAGATCAACACGGTGACGAAGAGCCACACCTCCGCGCCCCAGAAGACCCCTGTGGAGAACCTGGTGGCCAACAAGACGCTGCCCGCGGACGCGCAGCTTTTCACGTCGTGCTTCTACAGCGAACGTGACAACAAGCAGTCGTTCTACACCTTTGGTTTCATCGACCAGGACCTTGTGACTGCGTCGGGCAAGGAGATTGTGTGGACTCCCGTTGACAACAGCCAGGGATTCTGGCAGGTCGCGTCGGCGTCGGCAACTGTCGCTGGCAAGAGCATCACTCGTGCCAACAACACTGCTATCGTCGACACTGGCACTTCGCTTTGCCTGGTCTCGGACGACCTCTGTAAGGCACTTTATGCCTCCATTCCGGGCGCCACGTACGATTCCAGCCAGCAGGCGTACACGATCCCGGACAGCATCACCGTTTCTCAGCTGCCTGCCGTCTCGGTCGCCATTGGTGACACCCAGTTTGTCATCCAGCCGGAGGACCTCATCTATGGCGACTCTCAAGGCGGCGTCTACTACGGCGCCATTCAGTCTCGTGGTGATATGACATTCGACATTTTTGGTGATGTCTTCCTGAAGTCGGTCTATGCTGTAAGTTGATTTCTGCCTCACTCTTGCTTTACCCTGTCCATGCGCTTACTAACGATTGTCAGATTTGGGACATTGGCAACCTGCGCTGGGGTGCTGTTCCCAAGATTGAGGCCACCCAGAATCTTGGCGGCGGCAACGACAACTCCGCCTAGGTCAGATGTTGTCCCTTCAAGCGCTCATTGTGAGCATTGCTGTGGCCCTTGACGTCGTTGTTGTCGTTTATGATTAAAGACGAATGGGTTGAAGGATTGTTTGCGCGTTGTATTTGCAGTATGTTTATCGGGTGTGTTTTGTTGATGGCAAGTTGTTTCCGAATGACTGTCAGCAATTGAGTGTTCCTAATAGGGCAATGAGGCCGTCCTTTCACACCCAGTCGTTTCCTAGTACCACAATCCCTACCGTCGCCTTTCAGTAGCTTTATGAACGAATTGTATTTGTATTTCAAATTTTGATGGCGACTTTGAAGTGAATTGATGCTCGCTATGTTTGGTCGTGTCTTCTTTATGACATTGATGTCAGTTGCCGCTTCTTCTCTCGCTTTCTCGCTTTCTTCAACTGGCTGAGCACTCCGTATGGCCTTTAAAACACGCCCATAGGCCATGCCTACTGCAGGTTGATTTTGCCAAAGAGATAGCCACGGACGCCATTGCTCAGCCAGCACTCTTCGCCGTGCTGAAGCGAATCGGCCTTGACCTCTTCTTCCACGGCGAGTCCTCTGAAAAAGGTTAGCCAGTAAATAGTATAAATGTAATATATGTAGAGAACGGAAAAAGCTCACCTCTCCAAAGCCCACCGCCGAGTTGTCCCGTCCAGACCACCACTTCCGCTCTCCTTGCCGTACTTTGGCGGCACAGGCGGCGTCACCCAGCGGCCGTTGCGCCAGAAGTAAACTGTGCTGATGCTGCCATCCATAATCACGCCGCTGTCCGAGTTGACAAGAAGCACTTCCTTGCGCTCAGGACCGGTTATGCCTGCCCGCGTCCGGGCAGCGTCGTACATTTGCCGCCGCGTCGTCTTGTAATGCGTGTACGGCGAGGACGATGTCTTGTCCACATCGACAGTCACTTCGTACGGTGTCTGACCCATTGTCGAGCGGAGTTGCTGCAGAAGCGCAGAGTCGTCTGTTGAGCTATTTGACTCGCTGTCTGGTGATGCCGTCATGAAGCCTGGTGTGGGAAACTGAGGGGGAAAGAGACCGGCCAGAGGTGCTGGAGCGGCATTCGAGACATCACAGCCGATCTGGCCGTCTTGACTCAGAGTGATGCGACAGCGGTTGGGTCCTTTGTTCTCGTTCGCGACAACAGCCTTTTCCAAGACCTCGCCGAGTCGCTGCAGACCCTCGTCACCAGACACGGCCGCCACAGCCGCTTCCCAGCCCCAATGTGTGGCTGCACGGACCAGACGGTCACGGTGGAAGTCAAGCATATAAAAGGGCGACGACTGCTTGTAGTTCCAGCCGGCATGCTTCAACTCGGCATTGCTGGCAACGTTTCGGAGAGTGACATCGTAGCGCACGGAGCTGTACAGCTGGAAAGCGGCGCTGTCGGGAGTGCCCATTGCCATTGTGCAGATGAGAGCTGGGGTCGACTAGAGAAGCACAAAATCAACAAAAATTGAAGACGGCAACTGGTCGTGTGAAAAGAAGGATATCTTCAGTCATAATATCGAGAGACTCATATGAGTCGGCCTGCAATCGGGGCTCTGTTGACGCCAAGCCCTGGCTCCTCTGTAAGTTACAGGGGAGGTTAGCTCTGTTTTAGGCCGCCGTTTTCCAGCGACAGCACCAGCGCACCGACTGCTCCCCGTATGCGCCCGCGAAGCCCACTAACAGCCGGTTGGACTCTGCTGACGAATCAGAGCGCTCTTTCGGCCTGAGGCAACCCCTCCTTCTTCGAGAAACAACTCCAACCAGTCGCTCCTGCCCACCGCCACAAGAGCTGACCCGCCACCCCTCCCCCCACTGAAAGTGCTACGACGGAAAAGACTGAAAGAAAGGCCCTCGGCTGGCCAGTGCACGCTTGCTGTTTCCTAGTAAACATATATTTACGCATATTCTTCGGATCAGTGGGCGGGTAGCTGGGGTCATAGTGGCTCTGAGTGGTGTAAATTTTTTTTTCTGTGTAGCTCCTTCCCGCCCAAGCTATGGCTGGTACTGGGCCGCACTTGCTGTTAGTGGATGGAGAAAGCGACATCATCGGTGGGCAAAATCCGGTGCGGGAGGCAGAAAACAATCGAAGCTGGCAGACGGAGTAAAAAAGAAGGAAGGAAAAAAAAAAAAAAAAAGGCATGCCAAAATCCGGGCGGGCTCAATGAGCAGGACCCTCTCTCGCCACTCTACACCACTCACCACCTTTGCAACCTTTTACTACTCTCAATACAGTCTTTCTCGAATATCGTCCATTCTTCCCTCCACACCCACAGCAGACTTACTCTGTAGAACCGCAAACTCGATAAACGACGGCAGGTCACGCAACGCATTGGCTTATCATTTTTGACGCTGCCCATTTCTGCACCACACCGCCGGCGGCGAAAAGCGAAAAGCGAAAACATCGGTTCCGTACCCGACCCGACCACCACCAAACACAAACACCCCGAATTATAACACAGCATGGCCGCACGACCGCCCATCGCATCGCCGGTGGCTGCGGTACCACCTTTTCCGACCGGCGCCGCCATCAACGTCAATGTCCCCGAGAACTCGTCCGTCTGGGACCGGCTAACGACATGGGCCACCGAGAACAAGGCCGCCGTCTACACAATTGCCGGCATTGCTGTCGTCGTCACCGGCGCCGGTGTTGTCTACTACTCCAAGAAGACGTCTGAGAAGGACGCCGCGCCCAAGCTCAGCAAGAAGGAGCGGCGGAAACGGAAAGAGGCCGAGCGCAAGGCTGCGGCTGCCGAGGGCAAGTCGGCGGCGACGTCCGCGACAGAGAGCGACGACTCGTCTTCCAAGAAGGCTGCCAGTGCCTCCGTTGCCCCCGCCGCCGAGGAGGAGCTGCCCGAGATCACCGAGGCCTCGGTGGCCGCCATGAGCCTTGACGAGCGCAAGAAGATGGCCCTTAAGCTCAAGGAGGCCGGTAACAAGGCCTACGGCGCCAAGGATTTGGACCGTGCCATTGACCTGTACTCCAAGGCTATCCTGTGCAAGCAGGACCCTGTTTACTACTCGAACCGCGCCGCCTGCTACAGCGCGCTCAACGACTGGGAAAAGGTCGTCGAGGACACCACGGCCGCCATCAACATTGACGCCGAGTACATCAAGGCCCTCAACCGCCGCGCCAACGCCTACGACCGCCTCGGCAAGTACAGCGAGTCGCTGCTCGACTACACCGCCAGCTGCATCATTGACGGCTTCAAGAACGAGGCCAGCGCCCAGGCTGTCGAGCGTCTGCTCAAGAAGTTCGCCGAGACCAAGGCCAAGGAGATTATGGAGACCCGCTCCGCCAAGCTGCCCAGCCCGACGTTCGTTGGCAACTACCTGCAGAGCTTCCGCGCCAAGCCCCGCCCCGAGGGTCTGGACGACACTGCCGATCTCGCCGAGGACTCGGGCAAGGGCCAGCTGCGCCTGGGTCTGCAGGCGCTCGACAAGAAGACGGCCGACGGCTACGAGGAGGCCTCGGCCGCCTTCTCCAAGGCTGTTTCGCTCGGCGACCTCGGCGAATACGAGGCGCTCGCCTACAACCTCGTCGGCACCTTCGCCTGCCTGCTCGGCAAGCACGAGGAGGCCCTGACCGCCCTGACCAAGAGCATCGAGCTCGACCCCTCCATGACCCAGAGCTACATCAAGCGCGCCAGCATGAACCTGGAGCTGGGCGCCCCCTCCATGGCCGAGGAGGACTTCACCAAGGCTCTGGCGCAGAACAAGGACGACCCAGATATCTACTACCACCGCGCGCAGCTGCACTTTATCAAGTCCGAGTTCGGCGAGGCGGCCAAGGACTACCAAAAGTCCATTGACCTCGACCGTGACTTTATCTTTTCGCACATCCAGCTCGGCGTGACCCAGTACAAGCTGGGCTCCATCGCCTCGTCCATGGCCACCTTCCGCCGCTGCGAAAAGAACTTTAACAAGGTGCCCGACGTGTATAACTATCACGGCGAATTGCTCCTGGACCAGGGCCGGTACCAGGATGCCATTGAGAAATTCGACAAGGCCATTGAGATGGAGAAGGAGACCAAGCCCATGAACATGAACGTCCTGCCCCTCATCAACAAGTCGCTCGCCCTCTTCCAGTGGAAGCAGGACTTTTCCGAAGCCGAGAAGCTGTGCTCCAAGGCCTTGATCAGTGAGTCTATCTGCAATCTGCACTTCCTTTGTCTATGGAACACCCACTAACAGATGTAGTCGACCCCGAATGCGATATCGCCGTTGCCACCATGGCCCAGCTGCTGCTCCAGCAGGGCAAGGTCACCGATGCCCTCACCTACTTTGAGCGCGCCGCCGACCTCGCCCGCACCGAGGGCGAACTCGTTAACGCGCTGTCCTACGCCGAAGCCACCCGCACACAGATCCACGTCCAGGAGAAGTACCCGGCCCTCGCCGCCAAGCTCCAGGGTATGGGCACCGTTTTGCGGTAAACAAAAAACAACCACAAAAATCAAGGTCAAAATGAAAATGAAAAAACGTATAACGTATAACAGAATGGAAAAAAATAACACAAAGTTTCTCCCTCTTTAAAAAAGTATTCTTTGGTCTCTTTGTCCTTTGCTGTTTATTTTGGGATATCTCCTTTTCTTTTTACTCTCTCCTTTTTTCTTCTTTTTGCATTACTTTTTAGAATCCATTTTCTATGTCTCTCTCCTTTTCTCTCTCTCTCCTTGTGTCTGTTGTCCCAGGTTTTTATTTGGTCCTTTCTTGGTTTTCCTTTTTAATGCTTTTCATATGTTAATTGGTGCCTGTCTTCCATCTTCTTTTACCCACCTCTCACCACCTTCCACTTCCACTACAGCATAAGAGACGACGACCACGAAACGCCAAGACAAATCCGATTAAAAGAAGGGTTGGGTTGGAAAAGGAAAAGGGAAGCTGTATGGGGGATAATGGGTTGCGCGGGAAAGGATGAGGCAGGAGAGGTAAAAGAGGGGGAAAAAAAAGACTGGTAGGCAAGGAAACATCACGCCCTGTCTCCGCTGTCTCTGGCATCTCTATTTCTATTTTGTTTACGTTTCTGTGGTCGAACACTCTCCACACTGTATATAACAAAGTCTTTGAAAAAGAACTTATCTGTTCACTATACGCCTGCGTGATTTTATGCAGTACACAAATGTAATGTTAAAGAAGAAAAAAAAGACCAAAGAAGTGTTATTTATATCAAACAGAAGAGGTAGTAGTATAATAAACCAATGAAAACAAAAAACAACGAGACAAAATAAAAGTATGAAAAAAGATATACTATCTTTTCAAAGGCAACCAAAAAAGCAGCGCACCCATCAAAACACAACAAACTCGCCGTGCTCACGGGGTAAACCTGAGCACCAGCGCTTTATAGACACAAGGGCGGGAGTCCGAGGCGTCTCTCTGCTTCCAAAGTAATGAAAACAAAGAGAGCGTGGCGTGGGGGATCGGACACCCGCAAATTAAGAGTTGAAAGAGGGAGCCAGTCGCGAAAGAGCCCATTGCTTTTCTTTTCGTCCAGAGAATCAATATCAAAAAAACCCCCAAAAAACCTGGGACCTAGACGGCAGCCAACGAAATGGGGTGTAGGTGGTGGGATGGCGGAAGCCGAGACGCGCAAAGATTGTCGTCAGGTGACGGGGGGTATCTCTGCTATGGGCGACAGGACGTGGTCGGATTATACAAGTAGCGGATGAAGAAACGGGGTAATGAAAGGAGTGGTGGCATGAAACAGGCGTAAAGAGAAAATGCGAGGCGAGAAAACAGAGAGATAGCGGTCGATTATTGATTGTTCGTTCGGTCGGATATCTCGCTTATTTATTCTTGGCTATACCAACACCAAGACCGACACCCAGAGCAATGGCGAGGATGATGAGGACAACGACACCGAAGCAGGCCCACTTGAGCTTGCGGCGGCGACGGGCGTGCTCGGTAGCACTGGCGACCTGCTTGTTGGCGCTCTCCAGGTTGCCGACGGCGGACTGGGTCTGCTCGTTGACCTGGTCGAAGATGGGGTCTTGCTGGACGACGAGGGTGTCGAGGTCGTTGAACAGGCCGTTCAGCTCAACAATCGACTGCTCGATGCGCTGCAGTTCGTTGTGACGGGCACGAACAGCACCCAGGACGGCAGAAGCCTGGCCAGAGCGGTTTGTGCGGAGCTAGGCGTGGGTTAGTAGAGAGAACGAGGAAACTCAAATTACATGCATGAACAGCGGATGCGCGAAAACTTACAGCAGTCTGGAAGATGCCCTCGCTACCCCAGTCGGCGTCGGCGGCCTTGTTAACCTCCTCCTCGGTCGCGTCGGGGTTGACAATGCGGTACTGGCGCGAGATCTGCTCACGGTAACGCTCGCGGTACTGCTTCTCCTCAGTCATGTAGCCCTGCAGCTCGCGCTTGAAGTCGTTGTTGAGCGTCTCGAACTGGCGCTTCTTGAGGGCGTGGGTGCTGTCGGAGGTGCGCTCGCAGTCGCGCTGCAGCAGACGCAGCTGGTTGCGGATCTGGGTGTTCTTGAGCTGGGTCTGGGCAACAAGCTGCTCGAGCTGCTGGGCGGCGCTCGGGTCGTTACCGCCGAGGGCGCGCTGGTGCAGGCCGGCGATGGACTGGACGCTGGTGGTCAGGGAGCGGATCTCGCCGCGCACGTTGGAGACCTGGGTCAGGTACTCCTGCTGCGACATGACGGGGGCGCCTGCTGCAGGCTCGGCCTGGCCGTACGGCTGCATCTCGTGCTGCTCCTGGAGGGGGTAAAGGTTAGTCATGTGAAGCAAACAACAACAGTGATAGCAGTGCGGTGATCTAAATCACGAGAGCAACAGCTGTCTACACCCGCGTCTCCATCCCGAAAGCCGACATACCTGTCCACCGTAGGCGTTCCCGGCGGCGCCGGCATCCTGGTACGGGTTGCCCTGGTACTGCTCGTACGGGTTCTGGGCCTGCTGGCCCTGGTACTGGTTGTAGGCCATGGCTGAAGATGTGATTCGCTGGTCGGAACGAGCTCAATTGGTCGACTGTCTCGACGCAGATGCGGATCAATGCGCGCGGACGGGTTTGTTTTGGATTTTGAGATGACGGGACTCGACGTCGTTTCGTTTCGTTTGACGTATCGGGGACGATCAAAAAAAGGCGCACGGGAAGGTCGAAACGCGGCAAAAGCTTATTTGCTTGGTAATGCGGTGCGCGAGGCCGGGTTTGTTGATTGTTGACGTTTTCCGGCGATGGATTATGCAGAATTGAGGACCGCGATGCTGTCTCCAAAAATGCGCAAAAACAAAGCTCGTAAAGAAGAAAACAAATCACGGGAGAGAGATTGAATGGTCGACTCTTCGCTTTCGTGTCCGACGGCGTCCGCAAAGTGGGAATGGGAGAGGGAAAGGAAAAGGAGACCAGGGGGAGGAAAAGAGGAGCGAGATTGGGCGGGTGAGGGAAGAGAGGATAGGAAATTGAGGAAAATGAGGAGAGCAGGGAAATTAACCAAAAAAACTAGCTGTGAAAATTAAATGGTTAAATCAAGCAAGCGCGGGAAAATAGGCCACACGAGCCAGGGGACGGCGGGCATGTGCAGTAAAAGTAATCCCCAGCAGCGCCAGTCGTAATCGTTCGCTCCTACCTGTTCGTCTCTTTTGTGCAGGCCTGCAGGCTGTGTGTTCGGGGCTGGAAACTAAAACCTAGCAAGCTCCAGTTCTCCATCCAAGTCTGACGTTCTTGCTTCTTTGGGACCGTGTCCAGCGGAGCTGCGTTCCTTGCCCATTCGCTCTTTCCCGTGAGATTGAGTTCTTCTGCCATCTGGTCGCTCGCTCTTCGTCTGCTCTTTCCGTATCCATGTGGCTTTGCAGGTCCTAGACTGTTCTCGATTGCCGTTCGCGCCTGCCCCCATTTACTACTGGAACTATCTTTACAGTGCGCCACAGACACAAAGTGCCCTGTTTTGGCCTTGTTTTTACTCGGCTGCCTTGCCTGCGGCGGAAGGCGGATTCAATGGAGAATGGGAGAATGGGATTCGCACCACTGTCACCTGTGAAGAAAGAACGAAGGAGCACAGGAAGCTTGCTGCGGATCACTTTGGGCAGTTTACGAGAAGGCACTATCAGTATGCAGGGCAAGATCCCCACTATTTCCAGTGTCGACAGAGTGGCTGAGGCTTTGTTGCGGCGAACATAAGTTGTGCACAGGAGGCAGTGAAGAAAAGTCCTAGAAAAACTCCTAAAATCAAAATAGAATCGCTCCGGCTTCTGCGGATCGTCAAAAGGCTGCAAGTACTCGCCTACGGGCACTTTAACGCGCTGGAAGGAAAGAGTGAGCCTAGATGGCGGGCTGACAGCGAGACAGCAAACTGTGGACTCCTGACAAAGACAAAGAGACGGAAGTCGCGACTGTGCCGAATTGCATCCTACTGAGTAGTCGCGCAAGTGCCCAATTGCATAAAGCGAATAGCGAATGACGGACTGCGACGGACAGCTCGGCCAGGCAGCCGGCGGCGGTAGATGGCGGCAAAGGCAAAAAGGCAATGGCAAAGTGAAAAGAGAAAGAAAAGAGAAAGAAAAGCACGGCAAAACAAAACTTTCCACGCTCCGATGAAGCTGGCAGATGATGAACACCGAGCCTGAATAATGACCGGGCACCGTCCAATACTGTGCCTCTTTGGGCCTAGCGCCAGATTGAGTTTTAGCGATGCATTGATTGGGGTGGAGCTAAAAACAAGGGACGGTTCTGGCAGGCCCGTCAAGGAAATGCAGGAAGCCAACCCACGTGATCCTACACGAACAGGAGCGGCACCGGCTTTATGGGCATCAAATCGCGAGCTACATACCACAGTACAACATTATTCGCCTGGTGATATGCAGCAGGCATCAAGGTTGAATTGACTGTTGGTCTCGCTTGCAAATATATTCCAAATATATATATGTGTGTATATATAAAGCAATAAAAATGATACAATTACTATAATATTTACAGATGACTTTTGGTCATAACGTCATGCACCTGTGTGCTGTTCTATGTAGATGCTGTGTGTGCTGCTGGGTATCTGTCTGCCTAAGCTGAGCAGCCGCCAGCTATCGATAGGCTGGCCATATGCAGCCGTATCTCGTGGGCCCTTTCTATGAATAGCCGCACATAGTGGCTGGTTCTCGATCTTCCCAGCCCTGTTCAGCTGTCTGGACTTTCAGCGCCAGCCAGTGTTGAATGTTGTCCTAGATGTGTAGGACTAAACAAGCTTTAGTCGTGCCCGCCCAAAAGAGCTTGGGTATTGATCCCCATACGCTTGAAAACCCGCGGATTGCCGCTTTTCTCTCGCCGTCCGAGTTGCGTTCGCCTCGGCTCTGTCGTTCTACCGTCTTTCTCTCGCCGTATGACCCCTCACAGGTAGTCCTTCTTGCGGCTCGTGCGCGTGAATTGGTTCAGGTGCCACTCAACGTGGCCGTCCTTGTTCTCGAGTGTGCCACTGCGGATCTCAAACAGCTTCATCGACATGCGCGGGCCGACCTCGGACAGCTCGACGGAGTCGTGGGCGGTCCGAACGTAAACGTAGTGGCGCACCTCGATGACGTCCTCAATGTTCTTGAACACGACCACACGGTTCGACAGCTTCGTCTTGCTGGTGATGGGGTCCCGCGGCGGGAACAGGTGCTTGAGCACCTTGCACACACGCTCGCCCAGCCGGCTCGTGAAGCCCTCAAACATCAGGTGCGGGTACGCCTCGGACACACTGCCGCGGATGCTGCCAGGAATGTCGCCACGCATGAGGACATTGTGCAGCGAGAATGAAACAGTCGGGCCGTGGGGCAGATGCGAAATGACGAGACCAGTGGGCGTACCACGGTGCTCCGAGAGCAAAACAATATCCGTCAGGCCGGCCGAGTTGGCCGAGCGCACGCAGTCGTCGAGCACGAGGTTACCGCGGTTGAGACGGATAGACGTCGGAATCAGCAGGCGGATCTCCTTGCTGAAAGCTGTGAGGCGGGTCGAGGACGAGCGGGAGGTCGTGACCAGAATACGCGGGTCGACGAGGCCGCTCATCTGGGCATACTCGTCGTCAATATCAAGCTGGGCGTTGGCGTCGAGGTCATCGCGGGACTCGTCGTAGGCAAAATCCTTGCGCAGTTTTTTGTCGCCGGCAACGGCCTTTTCGAGCGGGCGGCCCTGGGCAATGGCGTTGCGCAGCTTGGCGCGCTTCTCGTTGATCTCGGCCTCCTTGAGGATCATCGCCTTGCGGTAGAGATAGTCTCTCCGCTGGCGGACTGTTTTGCGCTGGGAGTGTTAGCAGGGTGCAAGAAAAGAGTGAATCAGAATTGCCAAGGGCACAGCTTACAAGCATGATGGCGGTTGTGGCGACTGTGATGTGTGTCGTGAAGAAGGAGAAGGCTGAGAAGTAGGCGTAGAACGTCAACAGTGAAGTACAGAAAAAAAAGTTGGTGATAAGCCTTATCGAAAAGCGGGTCCACTCGCTCGAAAATTTGGGCGGTGGCGACACGTGACGCCCCCTACAAACACCAAACAGTTAGAACAATACGTAGTACGTTCGTACAAGCAAGCTCTAATTAATAGGCAAAAATTGCCTGCAAACACGCACGGCAGGAATCGCCCCGCACACAAACGCTCTTTCCTCAGTACAGCCGTGGCTGCTTGCTCCTGATCATAAATCGACGGCGCCTTTTTGGATCAACGACGCTTCTTGTCACTCGAAATTCTCAACCACGTCGACGACGCCCCTCGCGTTTGTTTTCTTCCACCCTCCCCTTTTCCTTTTTTGCACATTTCCTGCCTCTCCCCACCAGGCACGCATGTCGCAACCCCGCAGGCGGATGGCAACCGACTCTCGACTTTCTTGACCCCAAAACTGCATCGAACCTCAATTTCAACAAAACTATCACGAGCTTTTTGAACTACCCTCACACCCACCAGGGAGTGCCTTCGACCGCAGCTCCCTCCCCCACACGCACGATCTGGGGATCCCCCTACCATGGAGGGCGCCTTCAACCATGTGGGCAACCACCTGATCTCCGACTCGGCTGCCGCCATTAAGGCTGGCGACAACGACGATCTGAGCTCCATCGACCCCGACGAGAACCTGCTCTACAGCAAGTACGGCGGCCGCGACGGCCTGGGCAGTGCTACCCGCCGCCGCCACGACGACGACGACAACCGCACCGAGGCCGCGTTTGACGATGCAGACAACGACAGCGTTGTGAGCGCTCTGGCCGACAATGTGCAATATGCCAAGCTGGGCGAGCCTGAGGAGGAAGAAAAAGAACAGGAGCTGCCGGCCCACGCCTGTGCCTACTGCGGCATCCACTCGCCGGCCTCGGTCGTCAAGTGCATGATCTGCAACAAGTGGTTCTGCAGCGCCCGCGGCAACGCCATGTCCTCGCACATTGTCAACCATCTTGTCCGCGCTCGCCACAAGGAGGTCCAGCTGCACCCGGACTCTTCGCTCGGCGAGACTGTCTTGGAGTGCTACAACTGCGGCACCCGCAACGTCTTCATTCTCGGCTTCATCCCCGCCAAGTCGGATACCGTTGTGGTCCTGCTGTGTCGCCAGTCGTGTGCGGCCAATACGTCGGCCAAGGACATGAGCTGGGACGTGGGACGCTGGCAGCCACTGATTGAGGACCGCCAGTTTCTGTCGTGGCTCGTGGCCCAGCCCAGCGACGCGGAGCAGCTGCGTGCCCGCCACCTGACCCCGCCCATGATTGCCCGCCTCGAAGAGCTCTGGAAGGACAACGCCAACGCCACTGTGCAGGACTTGGAGCGCGCGGCCAGCGTTGACGACGACCCGCACCCGGTCCTCCTCAAGTACGACGACCCCTACCACTACCAGAACATATTTGGCCCCCTCGTCAAAATGGAGTCCGACTACGACAAGAAGCTCAAGGAGGCCCAGTCCGAGGACAACCTCGTGATCCGCTGGGACTTTGGTCTCAACAACAAGCACATGGCCAGCTTCATCCTGCCCAAGATCGAGTCTGGTGACGTCAAGCTGGCTGTCGGTGACGAGATGCGCCTCAAGTACAAGGGCGAGTTGCGCCAGGCCTGGGACGGTGTCGGTTATGTCGTCAAGATCCCCAACAACCAGTCAGACGAGGTCACGCTCGAGCTGCGCAAGACGGGCAACGAAAAGTCTGTGCCCACCGAGTGCACCCACAACTTCTCGGCCGACTACGTCTGGAAGGCCACGTCGTACGACCGCATGCAGGTCGCCATGAAGACTTTTGCCGTCGACGAGATGAGTGTCTCGGGCTACATCTTCCACAAGCTGCTCGGCCACGAGGTCGCCGTCGCGCCCATGAAGACGTCCATGCCCAAGAAGTTCACGGCGCCCGCCCTGCCCGAGCTCAACGGCAGCCAGATCAGTGCCATCAAGGCCGTCCTGTCCACTCCGCTGAGTCTGATCCAGGGCCCGCCCGGTACGGGAAAGACCGTCACGTCGGCCACTATCATCTACCACTTGGCGAAGCTCAGCAACAGCCAGGTTCTCGTGTGTGCGCCCTCCAACGTCGCCGTCGACCAGCTGTGCGAGCGAGTCCACCGCACGGGCCTCAAGGTCGTGCGTCTGACGGCCAAGTCGCGCGAGGATGTCGAGTCGTCTGTCAACTTTCTGGCCCTGCACGAGCAGGTTCGCATGAACGATACCAACGTCGAGCTGGCCCGTCTGCAGCTGCTCAAGAACGAGATTGGCGAGCTGTCGAGCGTCGACGAGAAGAAGTTCAAACAGCTTACCAAGGCCGCCGAGCGCGAGATTCTGAGCAATGCCGACGTCGTCTGCTGCACCTGTGTCGGTGCTGGCGACCCGCGTCTGTCCAAGATGAAGTTCCGCAATGTTCTGATTGACGAGTCCACCCAGTCGGCCGAGCCCGAGTGCATGATCCCGCTGGTGCTGGGCTGCAAGCAGGTTGTGCTTGTCGGTGACCACAAGCAGCTGGGCCCTGTCATTATGAACAAGAAGGCGGCCAAGGCGGGCCTCAACCAGTCGCTCTTTGAGCGTCTCGTCAAGCTCGGCTTTGCGCCCATCCGTCTCAACGTGCAGTACCGCATGCACCCCCACTTGGCCGAGTTCCCGTCCAACATGTTCTACGAGGGTTCCCTCCAGAACGGCGTCACCATCCCCGAGCGTCTGCGGAACGACGTCGACTTTCCCTGGCCGGTGGTCGACACGCCCATGATGTTCTGGTCCAACCTGGGCAACGAGGAAATCTCGGCGTCTGGTACCTCGTACCTCAACCGCACCGAGGCGTCCAATGTCGAAAAGATTGTCACGCGCTTTTTCAAAGCTGGCGTCAAGCCTGCCGATATCGGTGTTATCACGCCGTACGAGGGCCAGCGCAGCTACATTGTCACCACCATGCAGAACACGGGCACCTTCAAGAAGGAAAGCTACAAGGAGGTCGAGGTCGCGTCCGTCGACGCCTTCCAGGGCCGTGAAAAGGACTACATTGTCCTGTCCTGTGTGCGCTCCAATGAGAACCACGGCATCGGTTTCCTGTCGGACCCGCGCCGTCTCAACGTCGCCCTGACCCGTGCCAAGTACGGTCTCGTCATCATCGGCAACCCCAAGGTCCTCGCCAAGCACGATCTGTGGTACCACCTGCTCGTCCACTTCAAGGACCACAAGTGCCTTGTCGAAGGTCCCCTCAGCAACCTGCAGCCCTCCCTGCACCAGTTCAGCCGCCCCAAGCACAGCTACCGCCCGCCCCGCGCGTTCGGCAACGGCATTGGCAACGAGGTCAGCAACGCCAGCCTCGGTATTGGCGGCGGCCCCAACGGTGGCGGCCACGGCGGCTCTGGTGTTGGTGGCGGTCCTGGCGGTCCCGGTGGCCCTGTTGGTAGCGGCAACCGCTACGGCAGCCATCACGGCGGCTCTGGTCACAATGGTGGCGCTGGTGGTGTCCGTGACTTTGACACGGGTTCCATCATGTCCTACATCCCCGACGACGTCTCTTCCATCCACAGCTCGGCCATTGGCGGCGGTGGCGGCGGCGGTGGTGGTGGTGGCAGTGGCGGTGCCAACCTCAGCTCAGCCTACCCGGCCATGTTTTCGGGCTTCAGTCCTGACCAGTGGCCCGGCCTGCCCGGTGCTAGCGCCATGGGCCGCGGTGGCGGAAAGGGCCGCAACCGCGGCGGCGGCGCCGAGAGCGTCGCCGGCGAAAGCGTCGCCAACTCCGAGTACACTGACATTACGGCCGGCTCGAGCGTCATCGGTGGCAAGGGCGTCGGTCAGGGTGGTGTCAGCCTGGGCGCTGGTCTGCACGACACCGTCGCCAACGGCCGCATGACCTCGTACAGCCAGAGCGACCGCCTCAAGGACTATGTCGAGAACAGCGGCCGTCTGGCCAGCGGCAACGGCTACCGCCGCTACGACGACGACCAGCAGAGCATCAGCACGGCCGGCTTCGCTAGCCAGATTGGCGGCTCGGGCTATGACTGAGTACTTCGCGTCAAAATGTGGTTCGAATAAAAGGACTGAACCAAAAAAGCCATTGAAAGGGGAAATACGATTTTGATACGATTTTGATACTCCTTCCTGGAAGAGAACACTTCTTAATTATGGTCGTCGGCCTGTTCCTTTCTCTCGGTCAGAAATAGGACATCGCACGATGCTATGTGCCGAGACCATCCGCACCGCAACTCCGAGCGGTTACCAGGCTGAGGCTAAAAACACGGGCCCACATCCATTTCGCCAACAACTCAGAGGTGCTCTTTCATGGAAGGACATAAATGCCGGTCAACTTCCGGCCATTTCGATGCTCTACCGGCATATCCTCCCAGGGCCGATAGCGGCTCCCTGGTTTGCTGCTTTCCGATGTAGCTTAGGACGTGTCGGCAATATCTGCTATGGTCTGGGGGCTCTCCCAAAAGATAAACTGGAATTGATGGCAACACAACAGCCGTGGCATCGTTTCCCATAATGGAGAGCCCGGTATGTTTTCAAGGTGCTGTAGTGGCGGACCTCTTGTCGATTCGACATGTGGAATGGGCTACTTGTTTGTGAGGGGAGATCCGGGGACAAGTCAATATTTTTTAAAACGAAGAGACGGAAGTAGAATAGTAAAAGGGCAAGACGAGGATAGAAGTTGGGACTAGGACAGTGCCACGGAAACAGCAGGGGACGAGCACTATGGACGAGAAAATTGCAGTTTTTATCTTACGTTTGTTCCGCCATGCCTGATGAACCTATTTTGTGACATTGATATGGGGCCGTCGTGAGTTGTCTTGAAACTGTGTACATGCACTCGACTTGTAAGTATCTTGGGTTTGCTTTGCAACAACTGTGATGTTCTGAAAACTACGTCGCACACTTTGTCGACGACCTGTATTTTGTTCTTTTGTCGGCTTCGAAACGTTTCGGATGGGTTTTTGTTTTTATTTTAAAAAGATTCGTAAAAAAAAAAAAAAAAAAAAAGGGAAAAAAAGGAAAAAAAAAGGAAAAAAGAGAAAAAAAGATCAAAACAGTGAACCATTACCTGCTTGTATTATCTATATAATTTGTCTTTGCTTCTCTTATCAAATATCGGAATACGGAATATCTCATAATGCTCTCCATCTATTTACCTCTTGAATTATGATATTTTGTGCACATTGACATAAGTTTTGGCTGTGCTTTCTCGTATTTCATTCAGCTAGTGCCTCTGACACGGATGAAACTCGAGCCCGGATCCGCGCTGAACGTGGAGCATGCTGTGCCGAACGAACTGTAAGTTCGCCCGTCCCTGCTAATAATACAATTAAGGCTGCCGCTGCTTCGCGCCCTTGACTGGCCCCCTCCGATCGACCTTTCCTTTTTTGGGTGTATCACAAGCTCTTTCCTCGCGACGACATATCCTTCATTGCTCTTTCCTCTTCTGACAAATCACTCTTTCCTTGTCACCATACTGTCTGTTTTTACCCCTATTTACGTCTCCACCAAATACATCAATATCGCATCCATCGCCACAACACTCCTCTCACACAATAACAGACAACACGACATGGCTGCCTCGACTGATGCGCCAGCGGCAGCTTGCGCCCTGCCGACCGACAATGACAAGATCAACCCGACTGAGTTTTCTGGCGATGTCCGCGCCAGCAACAAGCTGCCGTCGCGTGACGCGATAAAAAAGACGGCCGATCTGCCTGTCCTTGACAGCGAAGGAAAATCACACACGTTCAAGAGCCTTTACGAGGGCTTTCAGGGCCAGACGCTCATCATCTTTGTTCGGCACTTTTTCTGTGGAGTGAGTATAGGTAACATGGTATAACGCCCGGCCGTATTGATTTGTTTACTAACAAACTGCCCAGAACTGCCAGGAATACCTTCGCATCTTGTCGCAGGGCATCCCGCTTGCAGACCTCGCCAAGGCGCCCACGCCGACACAGATTGTCGTCGTCGGTTGCGGCGACCCTTTGCTGATTGACATGTACGTCGAGGCCGCTCAGTGTGCATACCCCGTGTACGCCGACCCGACGCGCCGTCTCTACGACGAGTTCGGCATGGTGTGCACACTGGCCTTGGGCGCACCGCCCAAGTACATGAAGCACACCAACATGTGGGCATCCTCGTTCCGGTCCATTGCCCAGGGCCTGCGTCAGCTGCCTCGTGGTCTGGCACTCAAGTCGGGCAACCAGCGCCAGGTGGGCGGCGAGTTTTTGTTTCAAAACACAGGACACTCCACAGACAAGAATGCAGTGACCGTGTCGTGGTGTCACCGTATGAAAAACACGCGAGACCATGCCGAGGTGGACGAGCTGCAGGAGGTGCTCGGGCTAGAAAAGACGGCAGCCGAGCCGACTGAGCCAAAGCAAGAAAAAGAAGAAGCCGCTGCAACAACGCCAACCCCTGAAGTTGCTGCCGCAGAGACGGCGGCAGCATGAGAGAGTTTTCACACCGAAAGTTGCACCCAAATTGCATGTATGATATCCCAGCGAGCAGAAGTAACAAGCGATGCCGGTCCTTTTTTTCTTTTCTTTTCTTTTTTTTTCTTTTCTGTTTTGTTTTCTGATTTGTTTTCTGATTTGTTTCCTATATTTCTGTATCACACAAAATACCACAAGTTTTCTGCTTCAACATCACCCTTCCAATAAGGTGGGACTCTCCAACAGAGTTGCCCTTGATTTCCTACAACCCCCCCATCTTTCTCTCCGTCTCACGAACAGGCATATGCCAAAGCTCACAGGTTCTCCTGGGCCATCACCCACATGGCCACCAGATCCGGGCACTGGCGTGCAATACGTTTCTGCGTCATGTGGTTCGACAGCATCACGGAGAGCGTACCCTCTCGGGCCACGAGCTTCCCTATGTGCTCGTTGACCATGCGCATGGTCTGAGCTGCGTGCGTGTTACTGCCATAGTCACTGCCATTGCGATGGCCAGTCAGACGCTGGACCTGCTCCATCGTCTGAGGGTAAATTTCGTGCTGCACGTGGCCCGGCTCGATAGCCATATGAATTAGCCACGAGTTGCCAAATACACCTTTATCTGGCGTTCCTCCCCACTGGCGGATACGTTCAGCAGCTGCACCGGCCTCAACTGGACGGTAGCCTGGCCGGGCTGCAACACCACCGCGCAGGGGGATCGTGGTCTTGGCAAACAAGTAACGGCGGCCCTGGTGATGAGAAGACGCAGCGGTCGACGCAATGGTCGAAGCACCCGATATCGTCGACGAGATGCTGTACCTATGGGTGATCGAGGGAGCTGTGCTGGCTGTGCCGTCTCCAATGGTGCTGCTGGCCGTGCTTTGCCCGGTGTTGGTCCGAGTGCGGGTGCTCGTCGTCGTCGACGAGGCGTTGTCACCAGTGGAGTGGCGGGAGAGAGAAGATGTGATCGGGGCGACGGAGCCTGTGCCTGACGACTGTGGCGTCATGTGCAACGGGAAGTCTTGGCGACCTTGGTGGTGGAAGGCGCGTGCCTGATGCGTGATGATGATCTGATAACGCAGAACGAGCGTGGCACGGCGGAAGACTGGCATAGAGGCTGCAGAGTCTTCGCTTCCGTGGCCGGCGACGCTGTCGTCGTCCTCGTTTACGGTCATGGTCACCCGCAGACCCGGAATCTCAGGGTTGGTTCCGAAACACCGAAGACTGTCGGCACGGTATGGCCCGACGATGCACCCGTTGATGGCAACAATGCATGCCGTCGTCTGTGTGTGCTTGAAACGATTGTTTTCGTTGCACGAATTCAGCTGAGCCTGTGCCCAATGCTTCTGGCGGCGCAGCTCGAGACGGTTGCCGCCATGGTTGAGCTCGAACTCATAGCCTGTGACGGGTGGAACGAAGCCCGGGGCCGAAGGGCCTGCAGACTCGGAAATCGCCTGTGCATCGGCCGGCTTCACGGGTGCAGCCGTGGGTAGCGTCGTTGTGTCTACTCGGAGCGGAGGGAAGGGCGAGAGTGGCCGTGCACGCGTGCGTTTGATCGTGGAGGCCGTCGTGGAGACCGTCTTGGTGGCGGCCTTGGTGGTGATCGGTACCGTGAAGCAAGTACCAGACCGCTAGTCGGCGTGCTCGCTCACCGCGCCGTGCAGCTTCTCCTGGCTGTTGTTTTCGTTTTCACCCTCGCTGTCGTCGCAGAGCTCGGTATTATCGAAGCTTCCGGCGAGCAGTGGCTTGAGCGGCAGCAGCGAGGGTTTCTCGTCCGGCGTGGCCGCTCTACTATGAGCGCGAGTTGAGGCTAAGGAGGTGTTGCTGGTGCCGCCATTAACAACGTCGTTGCCGTTGTCGTCCTCGATGATACCTGGCGGCAGACGCCAATGTGTATTCTTGACAGACAACACCGAGGGTCCCTGCGAGGCCTTGGGCGTCGCGGCATCATCATCCCCGCCGTAAACACTGGGCGCCGGGGTACGGACGCCGGTTTTGCTGTTACGGACGCTGCTAAGGTGCGCAGCCGAGAAGGCGACTCTGGCGTCCGACCAGGGCTGAAGGGGAGCACGAGAGGCGGCCATCGTGGCTGGGACTTTGCTTCCGTTGACGCTGCCGTTGTTGATGCCGTTCATTGACACAGAGTCAGGAGCGAACACTGACTCGCGAGAAAACGAGGATGTGTTGCGGGTGGGAGCAACGTTGGGGGCAACGTTGGGGGAAATGTTGGTGGGGGGCTGAGGTGCGAGAAGCGAAGGGGAAGCTCTCGGTCTCTGGCAGAAGTAAGGCTCTTCCTCCTGCCCCAGCTGACGTTTCCGCTGCTGCTCACGTAGCAGGCTCTCAAAGAACGGATAAGTCATCTCGTTGTGGTTGCCGACGAAAAGGGGCCAGTGGGCGATGGTTTCGCGGAGAGATGACAAGTCCTGGTGGCTGGCGTTGTTGCCGTTGCTGCCCGACGATGAAGCGCTGTCCTGACGACGAGGCGGCCACGCTGACCCGGCAGCCATGGAGGACGAGGATGACGTGTTGTTGTTCACGGTCGCTTGGGTGGGTCGTGGGTTGAGGGATGGCGGCTGCACGTGCTGCGGTTGGTGTGAAGCAGCGCCTGGTCCGCGGGCTGCGAGAAGGCTGGCGAGGTACGACGGATGACCATGACCATTCATGGCCTGGAGACGCTCTTCCTGGCGCTGCTGCTCACGGTCGGTCACATAAAGAGGGCCGTACGGGTTGTTACGGGGACGAGTCGGAGGGGGGTTGCTGCTGCTGCTGCTATCAACGGCAGCGGTGTAGTAGTTGTTGTTGTTGTCGATGGCTGAGTGCCACGGACCTCGTTGGTTACCGTTGTTGTTTGGGTCCGCCATCTTGAGATGGCGTATACCTAGAGACAAAATAAATACGGGAAAAAATATAAAAGAGGAGAACAGGTCAAATGAGAGGCAGTATCAATAGCCAAAATTATAAAAAAAAAGTTGAAGTGGAACAGAGACTCGTCAGTGTATTTAAACAGGCGAGGCCGGGGGAGGGAAGTATGGTGATAAAGGGGAAGAGTAAAAAGAGAAAGGTGAGATGGAAAGAGACGAAAGGGAAAAAAAAAATATGTAGGATAAAAAAAAATTAAGTTCAGGAACCAAAAAGGAGAGTGTGTACATTGATATATGACTGTTGGTACATAGATTTTGATAAAAATAATGAGTGAATGATGCATACATCTCAAAGTACATCGCAGTGAAGCCATGTAAGCCAGTGCATCTGCATGTAGCCATATTTACTTCACTTATCTAAGCATCGTGTGTGAGAACAGCATGCCATTACTCACACTCGCACTCACACAGTGCCTGTTGAGTGCACCAGATCTCTGCATTTTCAAATACGCACATGATCAAAGTATTGGCGTCATCAGTTCGCTAATAAGTTTCATTTTATTTGAGCTACCTTGTTCTATTCTTTCCCAGTAAGAATTTCGTTGTGGCTGGTTTGAGTGTTTAGATCTTCTAAAAAAAAGAGACATGTCTTCGTTTCGTCTTTTGTTTTTTTTCTCTCTCTCGTTCTTTTCTCGTGCTGTCATGCTTCCCCATATTGGTCATAACGCCATGCATCAATCGCTATTTAGAAATCATGCTTTCTTTCTGTAACCCTTACCCTCCTTTGCCACCCATTTTTCATTCTCTCTTGTCCTGTGTACCGCTGACTAATCTATGAGAAGAACTTCTGGTACGTCTTCTTCTCCTTCTCGCGGCGGGCCTTGAGTGCCGCCTTGACCTGGTTCAGCTCCTTCAGGACGTTAGCGTCGTTGGGCGCCAGCTTGTGGGCCTCGGCCAGATCGACCTGGGCGTCCTCCTCGTCCTTCTGCTTGACCAGTGCCTGGCCACGGCGGAAGAGTGCCTTGGCCTTGTCGGCGGGGGAGATGCCAGGGACCTCAAGCGCGTTGGTAGCGGCCGCACGAGCGTCCTGCCAGGCGCCCAGCTTGAGGTGCATCAGCGCAGCGTTGCTGTTGACGCTGATGCGGACCTGGTCGAGAGCGGCCTTGGTGCCCTCGGGGGCGCTATCGAGGTCAGGGTCCTCGTTGAGATAGCGCAGGGCCTTGTGGTACTTGTCGAGCGCCGTGTTCCAGTCGCCGTTCTTAAAGGCCGTGTTGCCGTAGCCCTTGCAGTCGGTGGCGATCTTGAGGATGCGCTCGGCCGACAGCGTAGCGGTGCTGCCACCCGTCAAGCTGGTCAGGGGGTCGGTAGCCGGTGCTGCTGCTGCTGCGTCGCCGCCACTGCTCTTGGTCGCCTCGGCTGCGCTAACGCCAATCTCGGCCTCGTCCTCGGGAAAGTCCTCGTACGGGTCGCCCAGCGCATCGGGCTGCTTGGGCGCATCTGCCGATAGGATAGCGTCGTCGCCCTTGAGCTCGCCACAGTCCACAATCGTCACGTCCTTGCTGGGCTTGTCACCAGGCTCGGTCGAAATGTTCTCGACTTGGCGGACCACCGACTTGCCAGCCAGCACCTGACCGAACACAACGTGCTTGTTGTCAAGGTGCGGCGTGGGCACGGTCGTGATAAAGAACTGGGAGCCGTTGGTGTCCGGGCCGGCATTGGCCATGCTCAGCAAGAAGGGGCGGTCGTGCTTGAGCGTAAAGTTCTCGTCGGGGAACTTCTCGCCGTAGATGGAGGCGCCGCCGGTGCCGTTGGCGGCGGTAAAGTCACCGCCCTGGATCATAAACTGCTTGATGACACGGTGGAAGATGGAGCCCTTGAAGTGCAGGGGCTTGCCGTCGGTGGTCGTGCCCTTCTCGCCCGTGCAGAGGGCGCGGAAGTTCTCGGCGGTCTTGGGGACGACATCGTTGAAGAGCTCAAAGACGATGCGGCCGGCCGTCTTGTTGCCGATGCGGATGTCGAAGAAGACGCGGGGGCGCTGGGCCTTCGCGGAGTCGGCCATTGCGAATATGGTGCGTGTGAGGTGGTGAAGTGAAGTGAGGTGACAAGAGATAGTGGTGCAGATGTGTGGTTGTGAGAGAAAAGAGAGGGAAAAAAAAGAGGTGAGGTTGAATTGGAGAAAAAGGATGAGAGCTCCGCTCCTCTTTCTAACTGTTTGGCTGTTTGGCTGTTTGGCTGCGTACTGACGGGACTACGAGAATTATCGCTCTGCTCTCACGCTTCTGTGGGGTTGGTCTCGGAATTCAGCTTTGTGCTTGCGTCTTGCGTTTGGATCTTGAAAGGCTGCAGTAAAGGAACTGCACGAAAGTCAAAAGGGTTCGTCGTAAAAATGTTTGGAGTGGAAGCTTCTAGACAACGCCATAGGCTCGAAATAGAAGAGGAAGCCGCGGAAGTGGGGCTGTGAGGGAAGCTCCTTCCCTTTAAATCAAAGAACTGGTGTGAATTGGTTGGCGCGGGGCAGGCACACAGTCACCACCGAGACCACCAAGAATGGCAAGCACGACTAGCTCAGTAGCCTTATGGCCTCACACCTATTCCGTGCTGTACAACCTCACGGCATCCCGTTGATGATGGGTTGTCCTGTCTATATTTTGGTATTTGTATTTTTGTTGTACGGAGTATTTTATATGCTTGTTGGACATTTAACTGCTCTGCATCTTTGGCATTTTCATCATATATCGTCATGACGACGCCGAGTCCTTTGCTGCATCTTTGGATGTGTTTGGCTTTGCCGGCGATGTTAATTCCAGAGTCACCGGGCCGTCATTGACCAGAGCGACCTCCATCATGGCCCGGAACACGCCGTCCTTGACGCGGTCGGCTGCGAAGTTCTCGCGGACCTTTTGCACAAAGTAGTTGTAGAGCCTTTGGGCCTCGTCGCCGCCGAGAGCGCCGTGGAAGGACGGCTTGTTGCCCTTCTTGGTCGACGCCAGGAGTGTAAATTGGGAGACTATGTAGTCAGTAAGAAGCCCAGGCCGTTTGGCCATTTGTCTTGACGTTTGTACTCACCACAAAGGACCTCGCCGCCGATATCTTGGACGTTCTTCTTCCACTGCTGATGTCAGTATCAAGCAAACACGCATGGCAGCCACTGCATTTGCTTTACCTTTCCACCCTCATCATCATCCCATAGCCGCATGCTCACGACCTTGGCTGCCAACGAGTCCACATCCTTCTCTGTATCGCCGGGAGCCACGGCCGCAAAGACCAAAACGCCTTTGCCGATCGACGAGACGAGCTCTTTTTCGACCGTCACCGACGCCGACAACACGCGCTGGAGGATTGCTATATGTACTCGTATTAGTGTTACTGAACATGGCTAAACAGTCAGGTGACAGTACTTACCCTTCATTGTTCGTTACTGTGCCAGATGTGGCCGCACAGGTGAACGTTGCAATTGCACAGCACGCAAGAGAAGCTTCATCTCACAGGATGTAAATATTTGGTCACTGTATTACAGCGCTTCGGGCAAGCTCCAGCAGCCCTACAGGTTGTGTCCAGCGGAGCTTTGAGCGCTATACCGCATGTGATAGGTTGAGATGACAGTCATGTGACTGCGAATTTACTGTGCAATGCCGATTTTTGCTATTGTCACAAAGGGTCTGTACCGGAGCAGGTCACAACTCTTGTAAAGAACGTTGCGATGACTCGAAGATGCGATAGAAACAGGTAGGAAAGTAACAGTACAAAAATCAAGCATCTGACTTTCTCGCACGCCTTCTCAACGAGCTGGTACCAAATACCAGATATGAAACATCACGTGACTATACCTTCCTGACGTCTCAACCGTGAGACAAATAAAATAAATACAAAATAAAATTGCCAAAAACCCACAGCTCCAGCGGGCAGCCGCCTGCAAGTTTGTGACAAGTGCCCCACTTTTTGCCCAGCTCTTGCCGCCGTGCCTCGTTTTGTTTCGCTGGTTGCTCCTGCTGCTGCAGGCTGGCTGCTCCTCCATCGCGCCTGACCAGTGAGAAGAGACATACGTCCGCCTCCTTTCCTTCTCTTGCTGTCTGTTCGTACTCTGTCTTTCCTCCCTATGCCAACATCTCCACATCCTTTCAAACGGCCTCACTTTTCGCACTGGCCACAGCTTCAACCTCCTCGCTCGCAGGCCAACAGCATTTTACCACGACACAGCGAGGCAGCATCTCCTATTGATAAGCTCTCTGGCCGGCCTTTGTTCGCCTCCCACTTGCATTTTTTAGTGCCAGGTCGCCTGGTACGTACTCCAATTGTGGCCTCTGTGGCACTGATTACTGGCCCAAGAAACAAAGCCAGAGACCTCCCAGAAACCAGGAAAACGAAACTGAACCTAATGCTCTTTTGCCCCGAAAAATCTGAAGACCACCGAATCACCTGCTCCCACAGGCTCCAAAGCACCAACAAAGGGCGGGCTAATTACTCCGCGACCACCTTTCTGACACCTCAATCACCCGTCTACTGTAATCCGTACAGATTTATCGATTACTGCGTACTGCATGCATCACGCATCAGCCTCATCCCATCCATCCTGTCTCAGCCACGGGCCTTCTACACACACGCCATCGAACCCTCGACAGAGAAATCAAGCAGGAACACGATAGCTTTTTACCTAAAGCACACACACGGCTGACGAACCACGGCCGCGCATCCCTTAGCTCCCGGCCCCTGCCAACCTTTTTTCCACCCAACGACAACGTTGAACGTTGCGACGACGAGAGACGACACCCGAGCTGGACACACCCAGACTCGGCTGTCGCGACTTTGTTCCTCACCTTGACCTCACCTACGATATCGATTATCCCCTCCTCCCCTTTCCCCCCCTAGCTACGGCTGCCATCTACCGACACCATGGCGGCACGAAAACTCCAGCAGGAGGTCGACAAATGCTTCAAGAAAGTGGCCGAAGGCGTCGCCGAGTTCGACGCCATTTATGAGAAAATAGAGCAGTCTAATAATCCGGCCCAGAAAGAGAAGCTCGAAGACAACCTGAAACGCGAGATCAAGAAGCTGCAACGTTTGCGCGACCAGATAAAGACATGGGCGGCCGGCAACGAGATCAAGGACAAGAGTCCCTTGATGGAGAACCGCAGGTTGATTGAGACTGTAAGCTGTCAACGTGCGACGCAACGCGGCGAGATGGTATTGACGACACTCCGTGGCTAACCGTGTTTCCCCCTTCCCCAGCAAATGGAACGTTTCAAGGCCGTAGAAAAGGCCATGAAGACAAAAGCGTACTCGAAAGAAGGCCTGTCCGCCGCGACAAAACTCGACCCCAAGGAGCAGGCGAAGGTTGCCAAGGGCGAGTTCATCGGCAGCCAGGTCGACGAGCTGGAGCAACAGATCGAGATACTGGAGGCGGAGGGCGAGGCCATCCAGGCGACTATGAAGCGTGGCAAGATGCACGGCGCCAAGGCCGACCGCATGGCGCAGATCGAACGCACCATTGAGCGACATAAGTGGCACCAGGGCAAGCTGGAGCTGATGCGCCGCTCACTCGAGAACGGCGGTATCGACGTCGACCAGGTCGCGGATCTCGAAGAGAGCATACGCTACTACGTCACCGACAACATGCAGAGCGACTTCATGGAAGACGACACCATGTACGACGACCTGAACCTCGAGGAGAACGAAGACGCCTTTGGCATGAACATCGACAACGACAAGGTTTCGTCGCAAGACAACACCTCCATACAAGGCGACACTCCGGAGATCGAGACCAAGTCGGTGGTCCCGCCATCAGCACCAGCAGCCGCCTCAAGCAAGGGACGACAATCAGGCGTGGAAGCGGCGACATCTGGACGGAGACCCTCGGCACAGCTCAAGTCGCCATTACCAGCTCTTGCGACGCTGCATACGCCGCTGCCGACGCTAAGCAACGGTTCCCTGGCGTCGACGATGAAGCCCGCATCCATACCAACACGACCTGCGGGCGAGGGCCTCAAGTACGCATCAGCTGCTGCCGCGGCTGCCGCAAGCGACAAGCTGAATCTCGGTATTGCGCCGTTACCGCCACCGGTGGGAGGTGCTGGACCTGCAACGTCCTCTGCCCAGCCACCGGCAGCCGCGGCGATTCCGGCTGTCCAAGCCAGCAAGATTGCCAGTGCCGCCAACTCGCCCAAGCCGACACCCGCTCAGCCCTCTGCACAATCCGACAAGTCCTACTCGCCAGCTGTCTCCGTGGCAGCACCTGCATCCTCCTCAGCAGTATCTACTGCAGTTCCAGCCAAGTCAGATGCCCCGCAAACAAGACGTGGTAAGAACGCGGCGGCGGCGGCAGCAGCGGCGGCAGCCGCAGCCGTAGCAGCATCTGCAGCAACACCGACACCCGCGGAGCAGACTGAGGTACATAGCAAATCTCAGACGAACGGTTTTGCGACTGGCACCAAGCATGCACCAGAGGCTGCTGCCTCGGCCGCGGAAGAGCAGGAGCGTCGGGACGAGGAGTCCATCTACCACCTGCCTGCGTCGCTGCAGGACCTTGTTGACTCGTTTGAGGTGACCAAGACCCGGCCGGCCGTCATCGCCCCGGCAGCCGATCTGCAGCAGCTGTTGGCGTCAGCCAACAGCCCTCCGGATGTGACAGACTCGGAGCCGCCACGCCGGTACGTGCCAGACGTCCGCTACAACTCGACGTCCAACTACCCGCAGGAACCGCTACCACTGCTAGACGACCCCCGGCTGTACAACCGCATCGACCCGGACACGCTCTTCTACGTGTTCTACTACAAGCAGGGAACTTACCAGCAGTACCTAGCCGCGAAGGCTCTGAAAGACATGAGCTGGCGTTTCCACAAGCAGTATCAGACATGGTTCCAACGGCACGAAGAGCCTAAGAGCATTACGGAGGAGTTTGAACAGGGCACGTACCGGTTCTTTGACTACGAGAGCACTTGGTATGTTTTTTTTTCTCCCGCCATCTTTATTCACTTGTCACCTTAACTCGACACCCCTGCTAACATTGGTTTTTCTCCTATCAAGGATGAACAGACGCAAGGCGGACTTCAAGTTTGTCTACAAGTTCCTCGAAGACGATGTGTAAACTGTCCGTAGGGCACATTGTTGCTTCGACCTTGATGTCTCCCCGCATACGGCTACGTGCTCCTTCTCTACAGGCTTTCATAGAGCTTTCGAGAGATGCGTTTGGGCGATGTGCGTCGGGCAGTCTCTGTCAGTTTTACTCCCGGCTATGCTGGTGTTACTCTTTGTTTTCCTGCTTTTGATCAACACTGGTCTTTGTTTTATCGTGCTGCTACTATTTCTTTCTTGCTATTGAGAGAAAGGGTGATCAAGGGGGCAATGGGAAAGTGGCGTTTTTCTGTCTTCCCACTTCTTTGCTTTTTTTTCGGTCGTACTTGCTTGTTTCTACGTTACTCCGGTTTCTCTTGTCTTTTTTTTTTTTCATTAAATCGCATCGTCTACCCCCTTTGTTGCCTATCAACAGAGGAGAGAGAGACGGTGTGGTTCAATATTACAAACTGGCATGTTTTGCCAAACAAAACCATCTCCATCAGGTGCCGTGAAAATGCCTCTTGTGACGTGATAACTGCCTACACAGCATCGGCTCTTCATTTGTTCCTGTGTGTGTCGCCATGTGTCCATCTATCCACATGGACTGGCGCCTAGACCTAGCTGCTTGCCTCCCTCTTGCCGTTGACTCCTTCGTCCGATCTTGCGGCGGCTGTCATCGGTTATTGTGTCGTGGAAACGATCGCGAACCGTGGTCGAGCCTTTGGAGCCACCGAGTCCCACCGTCGATGGCCTCTCGCTTATTTTGTTCGAATCAGGACAAAGTGTCCGTCTTCGGGGAATTGTTCTGTCTTCGTTTGTGGTCTTTGCGGTTCCCGGTGGCTAATCGACGCAGCCTTGCCCACTGTTTTGTCTGTCGTTGCGGCTCTGTGCCTAGATCGTGAGAGAGGGCCGGCGTTACCTTTCCTATCTTTGGCCGCGCTCAAAGGCTGCTCCCGTTCTTTGGCAAAATCCCATATTGCACATGGTAAGCCTTGTTTTTTTTTTCTTTCTTTCTTTTTTTCGATGCGCATCTTCTGCCTTGTGGGTGACTGTCTGCCTTCTCGGTGGTAGTCGCCGAAACAAAACAAAGCATTTGTCCAGAACAATAGCGAGGCGACTGTTTCAAAGTAAAGTAATGACAGCGGAAAGGGTTGAGGCTTAAAGTTTTCAAAAGCGCAACTTGATATCCGGGGTCTAGGCCGACTCGGATTTGCCGGCGGCTCACCAAAAACACGCGGGATGCGGACCTCGACTCATCGCGAACCACTCGCGACTCTCCATTCTTCATGGACCTTGTTTTTTTTTTTCCCGTTTAGTTCCCTTAATTTTTCTTTCTTCGCTTACCATTTTATCGTGCCTGTCATTTTTGTTCTCAACAAAATCAAGATGTGAGGCGACACACGCAGATTCGCAGGTTTTAGCATCGTACCCTGTCCGGTTCCTATCTTTCGCATTTCTTTCATCTTTAAAAGTTTGTGTACACACTTTCTATGACTTGCAGATCAGTATCACAGAATGTTTCTATTCTGTCTTGCGAAGTAATAAACAGAATATGAGATGGTCCGGTTATGAGAAGCCCTTTGGCTCACAATAAATGAGTTTGCTTGTTTTCGGCTTGATCGTTCAACATATATTTTCTATACCAGAAAAGAACATAAAATTATTATATACGTATTATTGATAACAAGAACATAAAAGCCTTCTTTAATACTTTACAAGGTCTCTGACTTCGATAAAAGAACTTTAAATGTTGATGAAGATTTCAGTCGCTGTTTGTGTTGACACCAATTAGGTGCTTCATGATGTTTACATCTGGATACCAAGCTTTAACGTCTTCACTTCATGTTAAATAGAAACATGTTCACAGTAGGTCACGTATCTCAAAATCGATGAATTATTCAAAGGGTTCTCAAGCACAACGAAAGTAACTTACGAACTTATCACATGCACAAAAATAAAAGGTGCCCCCAGCACCTCTTCAAAGCCTCATCTTTGTTTTTGCACGAGGGATATATGAGCCGTCTCATGCACAAATTACTTAAATACCAGACTTTTGAGACACTCCTGATGGCCGCTCCCATGAATTTGAGCCTTGCCTCACTGATCCGTCGCAAGGCACGATGCAAGGTGATTCTTGGATGTAGAACTGCACATTTCCCTGTCGCCTTTCTTCTGCCTTGTTTCTCCTGAGGTTTGCATATTCCACTAATTAATTCTTGACAGGCTGCTGCCGGATTACAACTCACGTTCCGCTCAAAGACCACCTCTATCTTGAGTGTTTGGTGTCCTCCCTTTTACTCCTATCCTCTCCCCAGAAGCCATCTCACTTGCATCGCTGTGTGACAACTCTCCGTCTCGGCACTGCATCCACGTTTCCACGTTTTTCTTTCTTTCTTTTCTCCTGCGATTTTAGACTCCGGAGCTGGAGCGTCGTCATCATCCAGGCCCCTCTTCGTTGCCCCGTGTCCCTCGTGTCCCTTTTGGGCTTCATAAAGCGCATGTAGCGCATGTATCGAGTAGCGGCGGCACCCGTGTTTCTATTCTTATCCTTATGCTTAATTCTAGGAATGCCGGTGTCTTGTCGGACGCGCAAACAGCGAGATGTACAATAAACACGGCTGGACGACGTAATAGGGGGCAACTGTTCGGCACATGCAGGACCAGCTGCAGGGGGGTGTAATGTGGCATTGTACTTTCTTACACGGCGACAGAGGGAAACGCATACGAACACAAACACACGCACACATGAACGGCAACGCGGCGCGATGCCAACAGAGCATGGCGCAGGGTGATACTTGTCCGAAAAGAGAGGTTGAACGACGATAGGCGACAGCAGGAGGACGAGAGGAATGGAGAAGAGGAAGCAAAAAAAGGAGGCAAAGCGGGCAGAACGGGCAGAGCAGGCCATAGGCGGCCAGAGGAAGTACGACAACAAGGCAATCAAGGCCAAACGACGACACTTGAGAACCCTCACATCGCACAACTCACCATTCACATCATGTCTTTGGACGGCTGCCTAGAATTTGTGGACATGGAAGACATGGCACCTGCAGATGGCCCAGCCGGACTAGCCCACAGAAAAAAAGAAGGGGAAGAAGGGGACAAAAAGGGACAAAAAGGGAGAAGAAGAGTCTTAAGTGTGAAAAGTGTGCGAAAAAAGGGGAGACTTGAGGGAGATTTGTGTGATTTCGTTGTTGTCGCGGATGCACAGCCTCACTCCGTTGTCTGCTTTGATGAAGAGAACCACACAGACGTCTCCAAAAAACCCGATTTCGCTCATGTTAGTTGTCTTGTGCCCCACAATACACAGCTAGCCCCACTTTGTGGACTAGGAGCGTTTTTAGGCGTTGCTCAGCCTTGTCCCGTCCGGCCAACCCCCCTGCACGGAAGGAGACAAGAAGTTCGAGAACGAGGATCGTTCTTTCCCACACAAAGTGCCTCCAAGTTTACAGAGTATGTACCCCCAAACTGTTCAACAGTCAAGAACGACCCAGTACTCAGTACGCGCTGGAATCTTCGTCAGGAAGGAGCAGGAGCCACGAGACTCGTTGTCCAGTGGAAGGAGCGAACGACAGTTTGTTTTCCAGCCGCTGTCTTCCATTTAACTCGGCCCTGTAGGTGTTGGCCTTCTTCAGTGGCGGTCATCATTTTGTGAGGATTTTGTTTCATTTTCCTCACAGATCTATTTTTGGTCCATTCCGCCACGCTGGGCCTGTGCTCAGGGCCGCTCGACGTGGCAGCTACTTTTGTTCAACTTGTCACGCCCGGTTGTTCATCTCAGAAATCACCCTTTTGGGGTGGGTTCTGCTGGTCTTGGAAGGGGCTTGTTTAGTCTTTTCAGATTTGTTTTGGGGGCTCGAGAGGTTGTTTGTCTCGTTTGTGTTCACGTATCTGTGACTTCATTTCGGTTGCTCTTTCTTCTTTCCCACATCCTTCGTTCTTTCTTTCTTCAATCTGCCATCTCTACCAGTACGTACCTACAAATCCCATCTGCAGAAGCCCAGGCCGCATCTTCCCGGGGTCGCTCCTTCCCCAAACCAGACCGTTGGTCCAATGTCGTGCCTGCGTTCCTGCCGCCGCAACATCATAATGCAACACAACTATTGGCTCACTCCATTATTGGCCAGGTTAAAAGGCGGACAGCTAGGCGTCCAAGCAAGGCACACAGGAAATTACTATTGGAGGGTGCTGGCGCTGTTTGCAAGTACGGAGTTTGTATTTTACACTTTCTTTTCTTTAATTGTTATGTTACTCTTCGGGCCTTGTGGATGCCTCGTCGCTTCAGTCTACCGCTCTTGCCTTTTCAATAATAATATGCCGTAATACCTCCTAAACACCTTCCCTCTTTTTTGTCTGGGTCTCCATCGCGCCTTCCGTGGTGCATCTACAGATTTACGACGTATGACGGTACCGGCACTTAATACGGAAGGTTCGCCCCAGTACCCAACATACGCCGGTTTTCGCTCTATGTGTAGCTTTGTAAACACGTAGCCGGTCTGCCGGCGGCGTAATCAGGGACAATATGCTCCAAGGAGAAAGAACCGGCGTGCGGAGAAGCATTCACATTTGTCATGGCCTATTTTGATCGAGTCGGCATGTCGTCGGCCAAACCAGTTGGAATCACACCGACACCGACCGACCGAAACAAAACAGAAAGAAGCGCCCACAACGTGCCTTCCAAAACAGAAAATCTTCTCGTTCTAGAAAGAACCTAGCCCATGTGCGGTCTGCTACCGCGGATCCGGAAGGCACGTAGCAAGAAAAGGAAGGTGTGGCCTTCGTACCTGCTCCGTAATGGGGCAGTGTGAGGTGGCTCAGCCCTGCGTCATCACCTTTTTGGATGGTCTCCCTTTCAACTCTCCCCTTTTCCCACCATTCCGTCTCTTTTGCTGCCATTTTGTGTTGCTTTTTGTCTCTGATCGTGCCCACTTTGTTTCCACCACACGCCGTTCCCACTCTGCCCGCCCGTTTCCACCTCTCTCTCGAAAGCTACGGCGTACCTTACCGTCGTCCATTCAGTCTGATCCAGTCTGATCCAGTCTCATCCCGTTGCAAGCCAGTGAGAGCGCGCTCATCTTTACTTTTGACGAAAGAACAAGCAGAGTACTCCGTACTCAGTAGCCCCAAGATGGGGTCCAAAAGAGCACACCCCTGTCTCCCGAGATGAGTACCAGCCAGGCCATGTATCGAATAGAAATCGTCCAAATGTCACTCTGAAAAAAGAAAGAAGGAAGACTTCCGGGCAGGGAGGGGCAACAAAATTGAGTTACCTCATCGACATGACCATTTCCCGTTCCCCAGATAGCATAGCCCTCTTCAAGTCTCCACGAGTGTTTCACAGCAGGTGCCAGGGACGATGCGGAATCTCCAAGGCTGCTCTGAAAACCGAACAGACGACGAACCTGCACCGGTGCTCGGTTTCAGCTGCTCACCTCTCTCGAATTCTCTCAGCCAGTCCTCGGCCTCCAAGGACCCCTTGATGTCTTTGGGAGGTGGTCACGATGGCAAGCCTCGGTTGGGGCTCAAGGGCCAAGCCTAAAGGCAGAAAATAATAAAGAGGAGGAGAAACGACAAAGCCCCGAGCTGTAGCTTGTAGCTGTCCTCTGGCCCCGACTCAACTAGCTATCTGCCTGCACGAGCTTGATGTTTCTTTTGGAAACATTCCGCAATATTGACAAGGATTCTCCTGCCCTCGACAAATAGCGAGCATCCTCTTCGGTGATGGTAGGTCCAAATATTATACACTTTTCTTGCACCCCCCTTATTATGTTGTACACCCCTCCCCTAGACCACTACCCCCCTCACGCCTCTTCACGTCTCTCCCTCCCCACCCTCTGACTACAGCAGCCTCGTTTGGGTGCTTGCTCGCACATTAACACCGTTTTTTACCATTGTCTTCCGTCTATTGTTGCATATCTGCTTGTATTTTTGCTTGCTACCCTTTCCCATAGGCACTGGCGTTCTCATTCTGCAGTTCGCACTCGGTCCTTAGTTCTGACTCTCTGGTTCTAGTTCTGGTTCTGTGCCATGAGGCCTCAAATATGCTGTGTCATTGGTCTTGCTCTGCCCGCCCCCTCTTATTGTTGATTTTACTTTCCTCACATGCACACGTGTTTCTGCACCACAAACACATAATATCGGTGCATACATGTGCCGTGGTCAAAACGACTATCTCCCACCACCTCTTCGGCCTTTTTCTCTGGGGCCGCTTTTGCTAGCTCAATATCTCACAATGTAAGTCACTTGTACCATACCTCGCCTAGCCTCTTTCCCCCTTCACTCCCCTTCCACGCCTCTTCCCTGCTCGTCCATGCACCCCCCTTGTCGTTACTACTCTTTTCCAGATGTCGTCTCTTCCAATGGTGCCCTGTGGCCGGACCTAGTGCCAAGACGGCCAAGAAAAGATGCTGTTGCTAGATGGAGGCGCTGTCTGTTTTTCCTTTTTGAACTTCATGAGCCTCTGTCGCCTTCCAGACCGCTTGTTACAGTGCATCGTCGACGTAAGGGCAGACTGATGGGCCGACTCAGGGGCGATATTCAACAGGAGAGAGCGCCGCAAGAGACCAGAAAAGGCAGCAAAAAAGGCATCAGAAGGCATCAGAAAATCAGTTCAGCCTCATGCTGTTTGCCTTCCGTCAAGCAGCCACAGCCCACATACTCCATACGGTCAACCGAGCTTCAGTGTCTGACGGCATACGTCGTACATCTGCCTCGTCTCTCTGTTTTTCGCTTTTTGTTCCTGTCTTTGTCTTTGTTGATGATCTGACATCGTTTGTTTAGCCAGCCACATTGGGGGCGGATTTTCTTTGGATTTTTTGGCGTAACGCGCAATCCTGAAAATTAAAGCGCCTATTTATTCCAATTGCGCTTGTTGCAGACTTTTGTGTTCTTTGCATTCTTTCTCAATCTTCCTACTTGCCAGTTGGCTATTTGTCATTGTCCAATCTTCTTTTTCTTTTATTTGTTTTCGATTTGCAGTCCCGGGAACCTACTTCAGCTTAGGGTGTGATCCATACCGGCCGTTCTACATCCCACTTAACACACGCGGAACACGGAGTACCTGGCCGACTAACACCAATATACACGCCCGTTTTGGAACCCTCTCTTTTCCAGGTTAGGGCCAGTGGCTGAGGGCTTTCCTTCTTGGTGCCTGCAGGTCGTATCTCGCACTGCATACGAGAGAAGAAGCAGGAAAAGCATCTAAAAACAAAAGCTAAAAAGAAAGACGGGGGAATACAAAGGAAGGAAAAGAAGAAAGCTATTCTGGAAGCTCTCTGCCGATCAGTGCTTTCTAATCTTTTGATCACCTTTCTTTCAACCTCAGTCTCCCTTTCTCGTGTCATCCATCTCTCGCACTCGCAGCCTAGCACTGCATCTCTTGATGTTGTCCCGTCCCCCAACATTTTCGCCTTAGTTACCCCGATCCTGTCTTTCTATTCATCCGACTCTTTGTGCAACAAACTGCTACAAAAAAAAACACCATCCAACATCTATCCCAACCCATCACCTGCCCATCCGGCCTTGTCTTGCATCTTTTGTCCTCGTTTGTGCAGCCCTCCTCTACCCTAAGCCGCTTTGCCGTTTCGTGTGGTGTCTCCCCACGGTTTGTATTGTCAGCCTCGTTGTAAGGCGCTTCCCTTTCTTGGCCTTTTGTTCTATTTTACTTTGTTTTATTCAGACCTCGTTTTCTACCCCTTCAACTCTTTGGCCTTTTGGATACTTACACATTATCAAGATCCACTTCCTGCATTTTATCTACTACACCCTTCTTATTTTTACTTGCCGTTCGCTTGTTACCTACCCGTGTTGATCCTGACCTCATCCAAGCCTTTGTCTCTCCCTTCCGCCCATTTTGCTTTACAGCACCCTTTCGACAGGACCCAGTGTCTGCCTTCATTTACTCCTGACCCCCATCTCCTTTTCTCTCCTTCCTCGTTCCTCGTTGCGGTAACCGCTTCGAGAACATATTAGTTTCACATACCGCCAGCCTCTACCATCCGAAGTCGTGCAGCCCTACTTGAAGTTTTGTCTGAGGTGTTTTCTATCATCATTTTCTCTCCTCAAACTCAAAACTCACGAACTCGAAGTCTCTTTACTCTATTACTCTTGTCGTTCCTACGGACCTCTTTTTGTCACTTGATCAGTCTTTTGCCTTTATCTTCTCTTTCTTGTATCATTTCTATCTTCGAGTCACACGTCTCTCCCTTTTCACCTTCTCCCTCGCTAGCAAACCAGCTTCACCTTAGCCAGCTTTACCAGCCTGGGCTTTCTCATTGTTCGACTCTCGACAGGCAGCCTTTCAGCCGCTCCTTCTACTCTCTTCGTTTCTTTTTCTTTGAAAACTACAGCTCTCTGCCTTTCGAACTCGCAGCTTTGGTTCGACCACCTTTTTCTGCCTTTTTGTGCAAGCTAGACGGCACCTTTCAGCCTCGTTTTTGAGTTTCTAGTCCTGCTTTTCTGAGGCTGGAGAATTTAGACGTGCTGGTTCCTCATTTTGGTGCAGTTTTGGGTATCTGGTCTGCCTTTTGTTGCCCAGCCTGAAAAGTTTGGAGAAAGGTCATTTCCATGGGATACACTGGAGGCGCACACGATACAAAGAGCTGCTTGGCATATATACAGATGCAGGCTACCTTGACAAACTCGTCCCTCCACCCCAGGCCGGTGGAAGCCTCTTTTGTCTGAAAAAAAGGAACACGTCAAATTCAAACGAACCCCATTGACAAAGAGTACCCCAAGGAATCAACCGAAATAAATATAGGCATACAACCCGCCCCCACACTTTATATTCGGACTTGTTCTTCTGCAGACTACAATGAACCGTCAACAAGACGACAACGGCAACATGGCATTAAGACTCGATGGCCAAGCGATATACAGCTTCCCGCAGACCGGATTCGATACAGCAACGACAGCAGCAGCAGTAGACGCTTTTATGTCCTCCAGTCAAACACTGAGCGTCCCATCACACATCAATTTCACCACCAGCCCAACATCCAGCGACTCTTCCTACCTGACGGGGATGCTCGACAACAGCAGCCGAGCGTCTGGTGGCTCACCATTGCTGTCTTTGAGCAGCGCCGGCGACACGTCTCCCTTGGCAGCGTTCGGCGGCCTGCCACAGACAGGGAGTTTTATTCGAAGCACGAGCCTGAGCGGCAGCAACTTTGGCGACTTTTTGGACGTGGGGGATGCAGCGACGGTTGCAGGATCAGCACAGCACAGTCCAAGCACGAGTCCAAGTGCACACGATTTTTCCGGATTTGGCGGGCTATTGTGGCCAAACTCCGCCGACGGCAGGGGTACAAACGACGGCATCTACGGAAGTTACAACGGCGGTGGTAGCATCAGAGGATTCGACGACATCTCGCCTCTTACAGACCGGAGTCAGTATATCTCTCCGCACGGCTCTTGGTTCTCAGGAAGCCTGAGCAACGCCGACGATGATAGCCACAACACAAGGTAAGACGAGAAGATGAGAAAAGCAAACTTGAGACAAACCGTTGCTCTATTTGGATTGGTAGAGCTGTTAACTTTCTGTGGTGGGCGGAAGAAAGAAGAATGGAGAGAGCTGACAGTTCCATTTCGTTGCGCAGGCCATATAGTCTGTCACCAAGCATCGCATACCAGTCGGATGACCTCGCCATGGCGAGCGGCTTCAGCTTCCCAGCCGTCTCACAGTCTATTGTATCTTGGCCGTCCATGCCGACTCTAGATTCGACTACAGCAGGTTTCCAACTGCCACCAGCCATGAAAGACTCCTCCAAGCCGGCGCGGTTCGCAAACACAAAGGTGCCGCAAGTGGTGACCACGAGCTACAACGACACCGACATTGGTAGCAGCATCACCGGCATTAGCGGTGGAAGTGCGAGCGGCACCCACGAGAGCAGCAGAAGCGACAGCAGCACCCACAGCCATAAACGTGGCAGTCTCGGTAGCCGGCGGAGCAGCAATGTCGGCAGCCGTGGCAACAACAGAAGCACCAGCCCTTACGACACCGCAAGCGGGATATCGCCTAACCGCAAGACCATGCAGCCGTCACCAAAGCAAGGGCGTGGGAGCGGCAGTGGCTCCAAGGGCGGATCCGACAGCAGTAGCAAAAACAAATTTGTGTGCACTCAGCCGGAATGCAGCGGGCCTGTGTTCACACGCATGGCCGATCTCGAGCGGCATATGCGGCATATTCACACTGACGCCGACAAGAAGGAGCGCTTCTTGTGCGACTACCCTGCGTGCTCGCGCAGTGCCACGCCCTTTCACCGCAAAGACCATTACCGCGAACACCTGCGCGAATACCACCTCGAGGATCTTCTCAAGCGTGGAAGCAACGCCAACAACCACACAGCAGCATCTTCATCGTCTACCGGCGCGACGAGTGGACCTGACTCCTTGTCCCCGTCAACAGCGGCATCCTCTACTACCGACTTCAAGCGGACAAAGAAGTTGCTCCAGGAGACACAGCTACAGAACTGCAAGACCGAGGCCGATTGGTGGCGGTGTGCGCGATGTCTGCAGAGAGTCGATATTGCTGGACGGGGGTGGACTTGTCCGAGCTGCAAAGGCAGCATCGAGGAGCCGCGTAAGTCGATCCGGATGGCACGGGCGGCCGAGGCCATGGCACAGAGCAGTGCCCAAGCCATGGGAATACCCGCAGGATGGGGTACGTACGGCGACATGTCGCTGGAGCCATACTGATATCAACAAGTGACACAGCATGGGAGCGGTGTTTGTTTTTGATTTTGACTTGTTTCTGGAAGAATAAATATGGGTTTATAGAGGGATCTTTTGTTTACTTACACTGGGGTATGGCTTGTTCTTTCATCTTGTTACTTGTTGTTGCTTGCCTAATTTTTTATCTGTCTGGATCTTGTCTCAATATTTCGCGTCTGGTTGGGATTTGCAGTAACCTAAATGGCTTGTTTATCTACTTTTCCTTTGTTTTTACCCCTATTCTTCACCATGTCATTTCCATACACCTTTCATATTCAACTATGTAAAGGATTTTCAGTCCGAACAGCAAAATCTCCAACTGTGCTTAAGGAAATTTCCCTGGTAAACTCCTGAGCCCGACGTCAAGCCCAATATTGTAGTACAGGATTATACGTAGCTTCAACAAAAAAAAGTGCGCACATACGGAAGACGTAGCTACATTAGGCGCACCATCACTCCTAAAACTATGTGCATGTCCATGGAGTGGTATTCCTCGTATATTTCCCAGTATCTGATGTCATTATACTGCAAAGAGACCAAGTTGACGCTGGCAAGACTCTTGCTTTGGGGATTGTCATTGGTGATGGTGATCACAGCCGTCTTCGCATGTGTCGCCCAGCGTCGTCTCGGTGCATGAGCAGGTCCTTCGTGTCTTTATACTAGGAGTGGGCATGTGGCAGAAGGGGATTGTAGTTTGTAGTTTGTAGTTTATTAAGCCAGAAGCAGTGCGACGACACATACACACGTATATATAAGAGACAAGTGACCAATATACGGCCACGAAGCCTCCCTCCTCTACCGTTAAACGTTCACGCCAGCGCAGCCCTTTGTGTCTGCGGTTGCAGATTCTTTTGGCCAAATGGCTGTTCGGCGGCCAGCACTCCGGCCGCATCTACTTCCTCCCGCGCAACCGCATCGCCAAACTCGGCGCCTTTAGCAACGAGCTGGAAGCGATGGAGTTTGTGCAGCAGAACACGAGCATACGCGTCCCGAAGGTCTACAAAGCTTATACCCCAATACAGGCCGACACGTTTGGCCGCAAGCTGGCCGACATCATCACGCAACTGCGCAATATGAAGCAGCCTGCGTCGTCGTCGTTTGGCAAGCTGATCGGCTCGGCGTTGGGCGGCCCCAACCGGGAGGACCGCCTCAGCTGCCATCCGTCTGGCCCGTTTGGCTCCGTCACCGCGTTCCACACATATTTGTGTTTTGGGCGGCCCCTTGCGCACTGGGAAGACAGGCCGGCCGACGTAAAGGTCCTTAGCCGGCCAGAAGGCGACTACGCCGTCAAGTTCACCCATGCCGACCTGATGCCCAAGAACATCCCCGTCGACGACGACGCGCACATTGTTGGCATCATCGACTATGAGTATGCCAGCTAGTACCCCGAGTACTGGGAGTATACCAAGGACCTCTTCACCGAGATGCGTCAGCAGTACGACAACTTTTACCGCGCGTTCGGGACCTAGCCAGCCATCCACAGGTACCCCGACGAGCTCGCTTGCGAGCAGCTCATCTGGATGCACATGTCCTCGCCATATATTTACTGCGATCCGCCCGGGCAGCTGGGTGACGACGACAAAGCAAAGGCCGTTGTTGAGGCACCACAACAAAGAAGGAGATTGCGCCAGAGGCTGAGGCAGATGACGTGGTACAGGTGATCACGACAGGCGCTCCCGCCAGTGCTGTCCCTGAGCCGAGCGCTGCTGTTTATACTTGAGTGTGTTTTGTCGTGTCTTGTCGTCCGTGGACTCTATATGACACGAACAAATTAGCTTGATCTCTCTTGATCTTCACTCACATGTCCTTAAGAGCCTTGGTTTGGAGGACGAAGGGCGAATCACATATCACAGTATAAGAAATGTAAGATTACAAGAACAGTCTCGCATTCGGAGGAGTCAGATATTATGTATACTGGGTTTGCATGCCTACCTCCCGAGAAACAACTTTAACGACACTCTTGACACTTGCTGTATCTCTTTGCACATTCTGCGGCGTATATGGCAGCACCTGCCGGGATATGTTGGCAGTGCCAAAGGGCAGCACCAAAGGGCAGTACCAAAGGCAGTGCCAAAGCAGTGTCTATGTACACTCGGTGCTTTAGATTATTTGTTTTATTAGCGTTTTATATGTTACTAAGAATGTGGGTACATGCTGTAGGGAAGGCCGCTATTCGCTCCTGCCATTTGGGTAGTCGTCGCTGCCATACTGTAAACGGCCAGGTCCGTTCAGCACCGGGCCGACTCGATCTGAATAGAAGTCCATCGCACCTTCCTCTGTGGGCCACTGCGTCTTTGTAGCAATCCGCACATCATTTCGTTCCAATTTCATTATTCGCGACTGCATTTGAAAATCTTCTTTGCTATTTTCGAGAGCAACTGCAACAAGCGCATCTCTTACGTACATTACCGCCGAATGTATCTGCGGACGCGAAAAAATTTTCTGGCTCCATCGTGTGCGAGTCCGCGTATCGTGGATGCAAGACAGACGACGGTTGAAGACGTCTATCCTTATTATATCCACGTGGTTCATCACGTTCTTTGTCGCACTGCCCCTCAATACGAAGTGCATATCAGTCAATCTTGGGGGCCAAGAGCGAAAGATTTTCAGTCATTGATCCCCTCTCGCTTGAAAGATGGACCGAGCTGTGAGTCTCAAACGACTAAATTCTCACGCTTCTTGTGGTTTTTATGAACAGACCGCCGATCTCTGTCTCTTTTCTTCTTTTTTTCGTCTTTTCGTCTTGCATTCGTTTCCACCAGAAGTTAAGGTTAACAGAATACGAAGAAGCCGCAGAAGGGAAACAAAGGGAAAGTGGGAAGGGTGGGTTGCAGGGTGGAGAGACAAAGTGTATCTTGAAGAAGCATATTTCAGAAAGAACACTTGAATCTACTCTAAACGGTGTGATGGATGTGAAGGTTGTTGACTACTCTGCACGGAAATACGGCGTAGTTTGTACAAGTCTACAACACCTTGTACATACATACATACATACATACACATACCTGCAGGACCGGGATGCAGGATGCAGTCAGCGAGCACATGGATGCAAAAGTCTGGGTTTGCATGGTCAGTTGACATTGTTGTCTGCTAAGATACCCAGTCAGCCAGTGCACATAAACACAATACGGGGTATTTTGTATCGAGAATATGGACTACTCAGATAGGCTCGATTGGATAGCGAGAGCGAGCTCCGCGAACAAAAGAGGCACCTATTTTTTGTGCACGTTCAATGGAACATCGGGGTTCCGGGCTTATCGTTCCCCGGAACAGTCACAGTCTGTCACAGGCCAATGCTACTGCCAATACTCCGTACTCCCTATTTGTTTTCTTTTTCTTTTCATCTCTTTGACCCCTTTTCTCAATTTGACAGCTTTGACAGCTGTGGACGAAACGCGCGGAGTGTCGTGTACTCAGTATGTCGTAGGTGGCGTCAAAGACACATCGTCTGCTCGTCGGTTCTTTACTTTGCAAGCCAGTTGCAAGACGTCGTTGATGTTGGAAAGGAGGAAGGGGGTCGGCCGTGCGGCGCTTCCAAGGCCGTATGCCGGCGTCCGATGTGCATTGGCGCCTGCACTAGTGTGCAGCAGCCGTTCGGCCCTGTTTTTTATTTCTGGCCTTTCCTTTCTTTGACTGGCCCCAAGATGAGTTCAGACTGAATTCTGTCTGCTGCTTGGGTTGTCTGGGCTGTCTCTTGTCCTTTCTCAGTTTCCCACCTGTCCCATCGGCAAGGTTGTCTCTTTCGGGCAGGTGATTGGCCCCAGAGAGGCCTACGATTTACTTCGCATTGCGGGGGCCCCTAATCCCCTTGTCCAGCCCTTGTCCAGGGAGACCGGGGGGGTGCGGTCCCATGGGGTGGGCACGGTGCAAACTCGGCCAAAAAATAAGGCTTGAGAGGGTCCCAGATGCCCAGAAAGGAAGAGGCCCGGCCCAGTTGACGCGTCAAAAACCTGTTCTCTGCTCCATCATTAAACGCCAGCCAATGGCCTTGAGACAAGCACACAAACAACCTAAACAAGCACAGAAACAAACCGCCAAATCTGACCAGAAAAAACCCAAAAAGATCCCACAAAATCCCCTGGCGCTCCCCAGAGTCGCATCAGATTTTTCACCAGAAGCATGGAGGCCCCATGGAGCCCCCATGGAACGAGTGCCGATCGCCCACAGGGCCACTTGTCTGAAATGGGACAAAGCACCGAAGAAAGAACTTTCGTTGTGAAGAGATTGTCTCAATGTTTTGGTAGTCTGTCGTCCACAGTACGACGTACTCAGCGGTTGTACTTTTGTCTAAGTCTCTCTTTCCAGTACAATACCCACGAGCTTGAGCACGTCGTCTGCTGTCTGTTGGATGTTTCATCCCGGCCCGGCCTCGTGGCCGCCTCCGTGGGTATTCTGTAATGCGTAAGTCTGTACCATCGTAAATAGTACATGCTGTACATGGGCATGCTGGCATGTAAAATGATTCCTCCACGCCAAGGCCGGCGTGGCGCCGCCTGGGAAGCCGCTCCCAAATCCTCCAAAGTGGTCTTTTGGTGCGCTGTCGCTTTACGACGTGCTCCTTGCTCTTTGCTCTTTGCTCTTTGTCCCTCAACCTAACCTTACCCTCCCGAACGCCTCCATCTCTTGGCCCTGTTGCGTGCCGTATTGTCCGAGCTCTCTGTTTTGTGTGTGACGTCCAACCACATTACAACGGATGTACTTTGTAAACAATGGCTGGCTACTGCATCAAAGGTGCATCGAGGTACATTGAGGGGCGTAACATTCACACACCCGTGCCGAATTATGTGCACAAAATTCATAAAACGGTAAAGGATACAAGAATCCTCCGACATGAGTATTGTCCACCTAAAAAAAAAGAGGAAACCTCGACATCCCTGACTCTTTTGCCGCCGTCGCGCCCCCTCACTGCATTAAATGACGGCCAATAGAAACACAGAAAACACAGAAAACACAGAAAACACAGAAAACACAGAAAACGCCAGAATCACAAGTTGAAAAGCTCATTGCCACTCTCCCACTGCACGAGATCACAGAGGGTGGTCATGTTATGGAATCAACAATCTCTTCAGCCTCCTGCTTTTGTCTGGTTCTCTGTTTTTGCCTGTTTTTCTTCTTCACCCCGACATTTTTTCCTCCTGTTTAATTTCCGGGCCGAAGAGTACTTGCTTTGGGTCCCGTTTTCTTGTCACTGCATCGTGTTCCCCGCTCTGTATGTACACTATCTCACTGTGTCCTTGTCAGATGCTTTTTTTTTTCACACGTAAAAATGCTTGATTTTGGTCGACGCTCTTGTCCTTTTCTTGTCGAATGCTTATCGACTGCTCGTCCACTTTCTTGTCATTGACCTGCCAGTGGACACCGGACTACGCCGTTGCCACAAGTAAAAGTAAAAGTGGGAGTAATGTTTACTCAGTAACAAAAAAAGTAGAAAGTAAAAAATGGAAAACGGAAAACGGAAATAAACCATGGTCCGGGCCAGGGCATCGCTGACTTGCCCGGTCCCTGCAGAGTCTCGCCGAAGAAGCCCCAGACGCATGCGCATAGTTTAACGTTACGTGTGTCCTCCAGTCCCTGGAGAGCTCCTCACTACTCCGTACGATTACTGCAATTGGAGTCAGACTAACAGACTAACAGCACAAATCATGGTCCCGTGTTATTCTGGCCGTCCTCCATGATCGGAAGTCGGAAGCTCTGTTCTCGCTACGACGTACCTCTGTATGAAAAGTTCTTCACTCTCACGCAAGGCCCTGTCTCATTCTCCTCATGGTGTCTCTGTTCTTTCTTTCTTTTCTTGTCTCCACACGCGCAAATACGTCCTTTCGGTCCTTATTCGACAAGTACGACGTCGATCCATTGCATCCCCGCTCTTCTCCCCCAGACTACCAGATCCCATAGGCCCATTCAGCATCCACGACACCACATTCTCACATCACTATCCCCAACTTTGAAGGCGTTTGGGAGTCGTGGGAGTCACCCACACGCTGCCTGTGGATCCCTGAATCGCGTGAGACGGGCTGAGACTGTCTTGACTGGATAGCTTCCTTGTCTTTGATTGTCGACGATTGGCAACGATGCTCGTATTTTTTCTTTTTCTTTTTCTTTTCTCCTTTTTTTTCTTTAACCTTTTGTGTCCACTCGTGGCTTGTGGATATTGTGTTCATCGTAGATGTCGGCGGTATTAGTGAATAGTACACACTGCTCCGCACACAGTAGTCGTGAGAAAAGACGCCGAGTGAAACGCGTCCGACCGGCCTCCTACTGCGACGGTACCTCCGTATGAGTACTTTGTAGTGCACATGTCTCTTTCTTTCCTTTGTATATTGTATTTTTATTATTTTTACTTTATTTTATTTTATTTCATTCTCTTTGACACACTATGGCCGTGTGTTGATGCGTGGTCAGTGACCCCCATCAACCCGTGTCGAACGTGTTGATCCTCGGCCCTTCTTGGGAGCTTGGGTCCCCCAGTCTCTGTCTCCAGTCCCCAGTCTCTGTCTCCAGTCTCCAGTCTCTGACAGTCTCTGGCCGTCTCCGGTGTCTCTTCCCGTCTTTTTTATATATAAACATCCCTTCCCCGGTCTTTTCGTGGACCCAGACCTTCTTCTTTTCCTTCTTCTTCTGCAGTTCCTCCAAAGGCCATTTCCTGATCATCACCATCATCATGGCGTCTCAGACCGAGGAGATCCCTCATACGACTTCGGTCGCCCACGTGGGCGACCTCGCCGCCACGTCCGACATTGAGCGCATCGAGGCGCCTGTCACCTGGAAGGCCTACCTGATGTGTGCCTTCGCTGCCGTCGGCGGTATCTTCTACGGCTATGATACCGGCTACATTGGCAACGTCGATGCCATGAACGTGCGTACTCTTCCTCTGAGACTAATTTTATAATCAATTTGATACTCAATTTGATACTCGGGAGACTAACGGATCAGGTCTGGATTCATGCCATCGAGGGCCCCGAGGCCACGGCGCTCCGCTCGAGCCACCAGTCTCTCATTGTCTCCATCATGTCCGTCGGTACTTTCCTGGGTGCCCTGTCTGCCGGTGATCTTGCCGACAACCTGGGCCGCAAGTGGACCGTCATTCTTGCTTGTGTCATCTACACCATCGGTGTCGTCATTGAGATTATTACTGGTCTTGGTGGAGACGCCTACGCTGAGATTGTCATCGGTCGTCTGATTGCCGGCATCGGTACTGGTCTGGAGTCCGCCACTGTTATCCTGTACATGTCGGAGATTGTAAGTCTGCGTCCCTCCTTCGAAACACGAGCCACAAAAAGCAAAAAGCAGAAAGCAAAAATCAAACAATCACTAACCATACGTTCCAGTGCCCCCGCAAGGTCCGTGGTGCCCTCGTCGCCGGCTACCAGTTCTGTATCACGATCGGTCTGCTCATCGCCGCTTGCATTACCTACAAGACCTCCTCGTGGGAAACGGAAAACGCCTTCCGTCTGCCCATCAGTCTGCAGCTCATCTGGGCTGCTATTCTCGGCTTCGGCATCGTCTTCCTGCCCGACTCGCCCCGTTACTTTGTCAAGCGCGGCAAGCTCTCCAAGGCCCGCGAGGCTCTTGCCAGGCTCCGTGGCCAGCCGCAGCAGTCCGAGTTCGTCGAGTACGAGCTGGCTGAGATTGTCGCCAACGAGGAGTACGAGAAGGCTCTTATTCCCTCGACCACCTGGTTCGGCACCTGGGCGGCCTGCTTCAAGGGCTCGCTCTGGAAGTCCAACTCCAACCTGCGCAAGACGATTCTGGGTACTTCGCTCCAGATGATGCAGCAGTGGACTGGTGTCAACTTTATCTTTTACTACGGCACGCCCTTCCTCAAGTCCACCGGTGCCGTTAAAGACGAGTTCCTTATGTCGGTCGTCTTCAATATTGTTAATACCCTGGCTACGCCCTTTGCCTTCTGGGCCGTCGAGAAGTGGGGCCGCCGTCCTCTCCTGCTCTGGGGTGCTCTCTCCATGTTGATCTGCCAGCTCATCGTCGCCACCGTCGGTGTCACTGTCGGCTTCAACCACAGCCACCCTGACCCTACCGTCCCCGGCGGCACTGCTGCCGACAACATCAAGGCCGTCAACGCCCAGATTGCCTTTATTGCCATCTTCATCTTCTCCTTTGCCACCACCTGGGGTCCCGGTGCCTGGATCGTCATTGGTGAGATCTTCCCTCTGCCCATCCGGTCCCGCGGTGTTGCCCTGTCCACCGCCTCCAACTGGCTCTGGAACTGCATCATTGCCGTCATCACGCCCTACATGGTCGACGCTCTTGTCTCGTCCGTGTTTTACGTCTGGTTCGGCCTCTGCACCTGTGCCTTCGTCTACACCTACTTCCTGGTGCCCGAGACCAAGGGTCTGTCGCTCGAGCAGGTCGATCTCATGATGGAGGAGTCTTCTCCCCGTACCTCGGCCAAGTGGCGCCCGACCAAGACCTTCGCTGCTGGCTTGGCCCAGGGCGAGAAGGGCGGCTTCGTCAACAACGAGACCGTTCCCGAAGCCACCGTCTAATACGCTTCACTTCAGCCACC